>LOJH01045621.1:0-13561 GCA_001685095.1 Ellobius talpinus
TCTTCTTCAATTTCTTTCTTCAAAGATTTACAGTTCTTGTCATACAGGTCTTCCAGCTGTTTGGTTAGAATTACTCCAAGATATTTTTTATGTTATTTGTGGCTATTGTGAAGGGTGATATTTCTCTAATTTCTTTCTCAGTCCATTTATCATCTGTGTAAAGGAAGGCTACTGATTTTTTTGAGTTAATCTTGTATCCTACTACATTACGGAAGTGTTTATAAACTGTAGAAGTTCCTTGGTAGAATTTTTTAGGTCACTTAGTAAACTATCTTATCATCAGCAAATAGTGAGTTTGACTTCTTTGGAGGAAGATCATTTTACAGTTTTTATTTGATTGGGTTTTTTTGCTGACTTTTTGTTTATTTCTTTTTGAGACATGGTCTATATAGCTCAGGCTGTCCTGGAACACACTATTTAGGGCCAAGCTGGCTTCCCAGAAATTTGCCTGTGTCTGCCTCCTGAATGTTGTGATTAAAAGTATGTCACACTTATGCCCATCTAGAAAAACACTTCAGTCTTTCTGGCCATAGTTTCTCTTCACCTTTATGTCCACATTCACCAATGCTTTCAATTTACATGAACCTACAAAGAAAAAACCCTCATATGCAATGTGATGGCACACTCCCATAATCCCACAGAGAGACAGTGAGGAAGGAGGATCCGAGTCTAAAGCCAGCCTTGGCTATACAAAGACAAAGCTCGTTTGTCACAGGGTTATAAAACAAACTACCCTAATTCCTCACAAGAGTCAGCTAAAACAACTCTGGGTTTGGCAAATACCTACTACCACAAAAAGATTTAAGGTGGAAAAAAATTAAGAGCTTTAGCTGGGTCTGCAACTGCAGCACTGGGAGGTGGAGGCAGAGTCACAAAAAAATAAGTTCAAGGCTAGGTTGAGCTATACAGAAAAATGAAACATGACCTTTAGAAGGTTCCTACATGGTGAAGAGAACCAACTCCCACAGTTGTCCTCTGACCTAGACACACACACTAAGTAAATGTAGTATTAGTAAATGTAACAGTAAATTAGACAGTATATTTAATTTTAAAGCAAAACTTAAAACGACCACTTTAATATTAAACATTTCTAAAATTATGCCCAACTTGGAGTCGAATGAATGCCTCAGCAGTGAAGAGCACTGGCTGCTCTTGCAGAGGACCTGGGTTTAGTTCTTAGTATCCACATGGTTGCTCACAACCTTATGTAACAAAAACCTACATCATCTTCTGACCTCCACAGACACATAGTGCAGATAAACATGCAAATAAAACACTCTTACACATGAATTGAAAATTGAAAACATCTTTTTAAAAGATTATACTAGTCCGGCAGTGGTGCAGCACGCCTTTAATCCTAGCACTCAAGAGGCGGAGGCAGGAAATCTCTGTGAGTTCAAGGTAAGCCTGGTCTACAGAGCAGCCTGGTCTACAGAGCAAGTTCCAGGACAGCCAGAGCTAAACCCTGTGGGGGGAGCTAAAATAAAACAAAATAAGCAAAAAAAAAAAAAAAGATGCTAAACTGGGTTGGGAATGTACCTTAGCAGTACAGCACTTAGACTGGCATACACAAGGCTCTAGGTCCAATCCTCCATGTAATAATAAATGAGTGAGTGAATAAATACACACAATACACATTCCCACTGTCAGCTAACAGCTACTTCTCCTCAGTTACAGCAGTGGTCATCCTGCCTCTGAAAACTCCCACACGTGTACAACTACAACCCAACCAGCAAGAGTAGCTCCTGTGAGTCCAACCGGCTTCTTTAGGTTTTTTGTTTGTTTGTTTGTTTATTTATTTATTTTGAGACAGGATTTTACATTATACCCAGGCTGGCCTAGAACTTACTATGGTAATTCAAGATCCTGTGGTTGGTCTCAAATTAATGGTGAGCCTCCTACCTCAGCCTCTCAAGTACTGGGATTACAGACATAGCCTAATCTAGTCCATTTTTACCCAGCCTCAGTAAGTGCTCAATATTATTGCTGGAGTTACTCTTACAGGGGACAAAGAGGCCAGTTCCCAGCATCTCCACAGCAACTCACAACCACTCAAACTCCAGTTCTAAGGAACCCAATGACTTCTTCTGATCTCCGGGGGCATTAGGGCCACATGTGATATATATACATGCAGGTAAAACACTCATACAATAAGTAAACTTTAAAAAAGAAAGAGGAAGGGAGGGAAGGAAAAGAAAGAGTAAAGGGAGAATTCTGCTGCCTTTATACAGGACTCAAAAGGAAGATACAAGTTAATAAATCACTTCCTGTCTTGCTCACTGAACAAAGAGCCATGCCTGGCTTATGTGTTAACTATCAGGGTTCATTAAGAATTGCTTAAAAAAATTAATTTTACATTAGCAAACTATAATTTAAAAATAGTGCCAGGGGCTGGAGAGATTACTCAATTGGTGAAGTGCCTGCTGCGCAAGTCTGAAGACTCAACTTTGTATCCCCAGAGCCCACATATGAAACTGGCAGTGGAAGGAATGCATCTGTAACCCCAGGGGACTACACTGGGGAGTTGGAGACAGGAGGAACTTGAAGGCTTGCTGACCAGCCAATCTAGCCAAAATGGAAAGCTACAGATTCACTGCGATCTTGTCTCAAAATATAAGGTGGAGAGCCAACAAGATGGTTCAGTGAGTGAAGGAACTTGGTGTGCAAGTCTGGCCATCTGAGTTTGATCCCCATAGTCCATGTAAAGGAAGAAGGAAAGAACCACAACATTGTTCCCTGACCTCCAAACAGTGTGACACACACACACACTCCCGCACACATATAATGCATACAAATAATAATTTTAAAAATTAGCAACAAGGTAGAAAGCAATAGGGGAACAGACCCCCCGACCTCACAGTCTTTGGCCTGCATACATGCACGCACCATGCACACAGAAGGAAAGCCAGGCAAAGGAGAATCCTAAGGCTTATAAGTCCTTAACTCTAAGTGACTGGAGTTAAAGTTTTTTAAGTCCTCAAACAATAACTCATCTCTTCGCTTTTTCTTGTCTACTTCCCCAGGTACTACTTATCATAGCATCTACTTGAGAAAACTTTCCAGATGAAAGAATTCTGCTGTGACTGAAGTGAAGCCTAGGGTCTGGCTGCTCATGGCTATACTTAGCAAAGCCCATCTGAGCTGGCATGTCTTTTGAAAGCAGCTCACACCAGCTGAGGGCAAGCAGCCCTAAGGCCCTTCCCTGCCTCCTATCAACCATGCTATCTTTCTGTGGCCCCATTTCTCTACCTGAGTGGGGGAAAGTCTTAACTAAAATGAGAGGAAGAAAACGCACACAAAGTAAAGCTACTGCTGGCAGAGCAACTCTCCAAGTCAGGTCTCACAGCCCTTCACTCAGAACATCAAGGCAAGAGGTGTCCGCTACCTCCAGCTTTCAGACAACTGACCCAATGGAACAGCTGCATGAGTCAAATGCTGCACGGCCAACTGGAACATGTAGCAGAAAAGAGCAAGTCTTAGAAGTAGATTAGAGGTAGTGATTTTAAACAAATGTCTAACAAATGGAAAAACATTACCAGAAAAAAGAACTCTTAAACTATTTTAGTATTTCAAGATAGCCCCGGAAATGACTGTTCTGTTTTTTTATGTGCATTGGTGTTGTTTATGTGCACTTTGCCTGTGTAACTGTGTGAGGGTGTTGGAGCCCCTTAAACTGGAGTAACAGACAGTTGTTGAGCTGCCATGTGAGTGCTAGGAATTGAACCTGGGTTCCCTGGAAGAGCAGCCAGTGCTCTTAACCACTGAACCATCTCTCCAGCCCAGGAAATGGGTTATCTCATCCTAAAGGAAGCATATCTTGCTGACCCAGCCTCAGAATTAGGTCAACTAACACTTGTATGAAGCCAGTAGTTTATTTATTATATCAACTGACAATAATTTATTCTTCTCTTTTATATACAATTATCATAAAAGAGTTACAAACAAAAGAACCTATTCCAGTGGGGAAGTCAGTCACTCGGGCTTTACTTCCCACTTTAGAAGACCCCAGCCTCTGACTCTCTGGATCACCTGTTCACTCATCACCCCAGCACAGAGTAAGCTCAGCACAGCACAGCACCCTATGTCCAGCAAGCAACACTGAAAGTAATAGTTAAGATACCGAGTGAGCTTGCCAATGGGTGCAGACAAAGGTTGTTACCATGGCCTTAAACTGTAATGAGGACCAGCTAGCCCACACTTCAGACTATTGATTCCAGACTAGTTCAACAGTGAAACTTCTCTGGACAAGAAAGAAAGATATGTGGACCCAAAGGTTAAGTCACAAGCCACTATTTTTTTTCTGGGACACCAATGCATAGATGGTAGAAACTAAGTCAAGGGTATTTTCTACAAACTACAATTAAAACAACATAGCCTGGCATGGTGGCACACACCTTTTAACCCCAGCACTCGGGAGGCAAAGGCAGGTGAATCTCTTCAAGTTTAAGGCCAGCCTTGTCTACAAGTTCCTGCTAACAAGAGCTACAGGGAGAGATCCTATTCACCCCCACCCCAAACACAACAACAACCAAAAAGGTGGGGAGGGGGAAATCTCTGTGAATTTGAGGCCAGTCTGACCTACAGAGTGAGTTCCAGGACAGCCAGGGCTACATGGAGAAACCCTGTCTTGAACCCCCCTCCTAAGAAAACAAACAAACAAATAAATTAAAAAAAAAGGAAAGAAAAAGAAAAGCCGGGCGGTAGTGGCGCACGCCTTTAATCCCAGCACTTGGGAGGCAGAGGNGTGGTGACACATGCCTTTAATCCCAGCACTTGGGAGGCAGAGGCAGGCAGATCTTTGTAAGTTCAACGCCAGCCTGGTCTACAAGAACTAGTTCTAGGACAGGCTCCAAAACTACAGAGAAATCCTATAAAAAACTGAAAAACAAAAAAAAAGAAAGAAAGAAAAGAAAAAGAAGACAACAAAACCAGGTCCAGTGAGGCAGTTCAGCAGGCAAAGACATTGCCCAAGTTTGACAATCAACTTGATTCCTAAGCCCCACACAGTGGAAGGATTTGAGAACCAGTGCCTCTGCATCATTATCCTCTGCCCTCCACAGTGCCCACCTCCAGGACAAACACACACAAATGAAGATAATCTTTTAACTTTTAAAAAGGAAACAAAATTTTTAGGTTAAAAAAGATGACATTTCTAAGCCTGTTCTAAAGCATCAAAACCACAGACAGGACGGTGGCAAGCCATGGCCGCTACTTTTTAACCTAAGATGTTCACAGCACACTCTGACCTCTGGTTTCCGTCACCCCCAGTATTTCCTCAATCATTTCATTAAACCAAACCTCAACTTCTTTTCACCTAAAGACTTTTTTTGTTTTGTTTTCGAGACAGGGTTTCTCCGTGTAGCTCTGGCTGCCCTCAAACTCACTCTGTAGACCAGGCTGTTCTCGAACTCACAAGATCCGCCTACCTCTGCCTCAAGAGTGCTGGAATTAAGGGCATGCCACCCACCTACCCCACCCCTCCCCAGGCAGGCTAAAGACTTTTTTAAAGAAGAAAAAAGTAAACTAAAGATTTTACAAGAAATGTTATCAGAACTCAAGCCTAATCATGACAGGAACATACTCTAGATTTATTAGCTGGACCTGAAACATGAAGGTCAGTGCCCCCATTGGTGACTTTGGATTATTAGTTCAGAGTCTAGATATGAGGCAAACCCTGTTAGTGGAACCAAATACAGCAGGATCTGTTCAGTGTCTAAGAACCCAGATGTCTGTCACCATAGCACGACAACTGTTAGGAGCCAGAATGCCTAGGCGGCATGATTCACCAACAGCACTTTCAACCTTGAGTCCTGTTATCAATTCCCAACTGCACAAAAAATATCCCCCACAGCAGAGTACTCTTTCTGGAAAACACAAAATGCAAAAAACTTTGAGCGTGCTTCCCACCTTTACCTCACTCTCCTCCCCTCACAGCCTTGTGGAAGAACAGTTTCTAGCACACAGAGATGGCACAGCGGTTAAGAGCACTGGCTGTTCTTCCAGAGGTTCTGAGTTCAATTCCCAGCAACCACATGGTGGCCCACAGATGAGATCTGTAATGAGATCTGGTGCCCTCTTTGGCCTTTCTTTTAAAAATAATATAAAATAAAAACCCTGTAACAAGGGCTCTGTGGCTGGGCGGTGGCGGTGCATGCCTTTAATCCAGGACAAAAAGGGGATCCATGTACACACGCTGTACACACTCTGCTGTCTAGAGCTGCTACTGAATGCAAGTAACAAATATGACTCCCATAAACCACCAGGAAATGTAAAATTAGAGGATTCAAAGATGGCTTCCAAAGTCCATGAAACGATTATAAATGGGGTGGGGGTGGGTGAAAATGAACATGTACACACTGCTTACCTGGCAGGACAGACAGTCAGTCCCTGCCTCCCTCAAAGAGGCTTTGATTCAAAAGTTGCCTAGTGTGCCAGCACATAACTGCAACCCCGGCACTAAGGGAAAGGACAAAGGACAGCCACAAACTTGAGGCCAACCAGGTTTGGGTTCTAGGCTATAGCCAGGGCTACTCATCAAAACTCTGCCTTAACATAATGATGCAAAGAAGCAAGTAGAGGTGGAAACTACCACAGTCAAGGCAGGTGAGGTGTTCTTGAAAAAATGAACTCCTTCCAATTATGCAATGGAGACCAGGTCATGCAGCTGAGCCTGCGGCCATTCTGCCTACCTCTGTGTCCCAGGAGTCCTGGAAGATGGGGTTCCTACTGCTTCTTTTGGTCTGGGGTGGGAGGTGATTGTCATCATCATTGCCATTTCTTCTCCTTTTCCTGAAATTTAAACACAAAGAGGTAAAATAAGCAGTTATGGAGCTTGCAGATACTTCAATTATAAACCACAACAACACACAAAAAAAAATGCACCCTCTAGGCTAAAAAAAATTAATCTACTACTGTTGGACCCTAGAGTCCAAACACCGAGGAGGAATGGCCCAAGAGACCACCTCTCACACCACAGCTGATGTAAAAGCATGAGGATTTTATTGTCATGACAGGGTCTTTCAGCATTAGAGGTCAGAAAGACCCTCAATAGCTGGTACAGGCTACTTTTAAAGGAAAAAGCCACAGAAGCAAGGGGGGTATCTGGGGGTTGTTCTTTGACTATTATGATTGGCTTATTCAAAAGGGCTATTACCAATAATTGGCTGGAGAGCAGTTGCCAGGTAAGAGGAAACATCTTGAGGGTCACTCTGACCCCTTTCCCAGGGGCTGAATCCAATCAAGTCTCCGGGAGGCCTCCCACCTGGCACGTACATCAGGAACTGAGTCAACACCTTAAAGGTNGGGCTATTACCAATAATTGGCTGGAGAGCAGTTGCCAGGTAAGAGGAAACATCTTGAGGGTCACTCTGACCCCTTTCCCAGGGGCTGAATCCAATCAAGTCTCCGGGAGGCCTCCCACCTGGCACGTACATCAGGAACTGAGTCAACACCTTAAAGGTTATCTTGCTCCAATTTCTGGAGAACATTCACAAAGACTAATTGTTAGATTGCTGGTTGGGGGGGCACTACTGCTGAGAGGCCTCAGAGTTGTCAGAAATGGCTTTAGAGTTATTTTAAGAGTTCTACATTACAACCACGACACCCCAGTGGGAGAATTCTAATATTCCAATGCTGGATACTAAGCGGAGACAGCTAGTGAGGCCGAGCCTTACAGAGAAATCCTAGTTTCCAAACACCTGCTAGGAACGGAGAAACAGGAGGAGGGTACCAACTCAGCTTCCTTTGCCACAAATCCTAAAATTTTAACTCTAACCCCACTCCACTCCCTGCCCGACGAAGCACTGAAGTGAGGATGCTGACTGCCTGCTTGTCCTGAAATACCCACAACATGCTGCCATACAGAATGCAGAGGTGAGAGGTCCTAAGGCCCTGCCGGGGGGAGGGGGCAATTACTTTTCTGAGCCATCACTGGAAACGCTCGGCTACACCACTATCACCATTACATCACTGCACTGGGCTGTCACTCAGTGACAGAATAGTCCGGTTAAAACTGCCAGGTAAAAGGGGGGAATAAATCACATCTTTCTCCAGCAAGTGCTTTCAGTCAGTATAAGAGATATATGTTTATTTAAACTATCTACAAGAATTAGGGCTATCAGAAGGATTTTAATCCCAAACTAGAAAACAGGAATAAATCAAAGGAGGAAGAGCTCCAGAACCAACTGCCTGGGATAACCTGCCCAATATGGCAGCCACTAATACTGTGGCCATTTAAATTTAAATAAACCAAAATTTAAAATCCACATCCTGCTGGGTGTGATGGCTTACGCGTCTAATCCCAGAATTCAGGAAGCAGAGGCAGGAGAATCACTGCAAGTTCAAGGCCTGTTCTGTAGAGTGAGCTCCAGGTCAGCAATATAAGTCTGTCTCAAAAAAAGCAAAATTAATTAATTTAAAAATAAAAAAATCTAGTTACTGCCAGGCATAGTGGCTATGCCTATAATGCCAGCAAGCAGGGAGCTGAGGCAGGACAATCACTGCACATTTGAGGCCAGCCTGGCCACAGCGTGAGACCTTATCTCCTTACACTGAGCAGCAGTCTCTTTGCTACGGAAGCTCTACTGGATCACCATATGGAGCTGTGACTCAGCAGAGTGCCAGGCGCATCTCATCACCAGTCTACAGAGAATGGTCAACAAAACAAAACAAAACAAAAAAAACGGCTGTGCCCAGCCCTGTGATCAGCCAGCACCTCCTTCAGGTTACTTCACACAGCTACCCCAGCCTTGGACACGCCACCTACTACCTTCCCAGTCTCACCGCTCAACTATGACCAAGCACTCACTGGACCACTCAGGGTGCCAGGACTCACTCGTCCCAAAATGTGTCTAATGCCAGCCCCTGCTGCTCTTACACCAGCCTTCAGTACTGAAGCTAACTTCTGAGTCACATCAACCCAATGTGCTACTAGCGCATTCATGAGAGGCTGGCTGCAGCCCTGCAGCTACTGCTGCTGTAGCCATGCCCAGCATAAATATATTGTGGGAGCACACAATCCCTAACGTTTTCATGCAAAACCACAGTTAACCACACAGAACGATTTCCAGGACAACCAGGGCTACACAGTGAACCCCCCCATAAACAAACAAATACAAAGCAAAATAAATAATTAAATAAATAAAATCAAGAGTAAAATTTATCAAAGACCACAGACAGAACTCCTGATTCACTGGGGAAAAAAAAAGACTTAATTTATTATGGAAAATGTTATAAAACAGAATTTAAAAGATTTTTTGTTTTGTTTTCCTTTTGAGACAGGATTTCTTTTGATCCCTGGCTGTCCCAGAACTAGCTCTGTAGACCAAGGTGACCTTAAACTCAAGAGGTCTAATTGCCTCGGCCTCCTGAGTGCTGGAATTAAAGGCATGTGCCACCACTATCCAGCCATCCAACTCTTTTTTGTTGTTGCTGGTTTTTCGAGACAGGGCTTCTCTTTGGAGTCTGTCCTGGAACTAGCTCTGTAGACCAGGCTGGCCTCGAATTCATGGAGATTCACCTGCCTCTGCCTCCCAAGTGCTGGGGTTAAAGGCGTGCGCCACCACCGCCTGGCTCAGCTATCCAACTCTTAAGAGTGAGTTTACATTCTACACCCTGGATTAGGTTTGGTTTTTGTTTGGGCTTTTTGTTGTTGTTATTATTATGACTATTTATTGTTTATACAAGGAGGGGGGTAAAAAACAACTTGGCCAACTGTGATTGGGTCTCTCCTGCTTTATGTAGGTTCCAAGAACTGAAATGGAGAGGTTGCCCGGCAAGTACCTTTACCTCCGAGCCATCTCAACGGCCCTGTCTTTCTTTCGAAGTAGGCTCTTCCTCAAATTCAGTCCTGACCCTCAAGCCTCTAGGTGATGGGACTACATGTGTGAGCCACTGGGCCTCATCTTTTTGTTTTTTCTTTCTTATTTTTTTTTTTCTGTGAATGAGTGTTTTCCCTGCATGTATGTTTACCACAAGCATTACCACAAGAAGGCATCACACCTGGGACTGGCGTTAGAGATGGGTGTGAGCTGCCAGTGAGTGCTAAAAACCAAATCCAGGTCCTCTGCAGAGCAGCAAGTGTTCTATACCACCGAGCCATCTCTCTAGCCCCAGGGGAAAATGGTTTGAGGAAGGGAGGGGGGGGGAGATGTGTGTGCGAGTGTAGAGTGTTAGTAGTTTATGAATCAGGCACAAGACTAGCCAATGAGCTAAGGAGGAAAACAAACCCTTTCTATTGTTTATGTGCATTGGTGTTTTGCCTACGTATATGTCTATGTGAGTGTCAGATCCCCTGGAACTGGAGTTAGACAGGCCTAGGAATTCTGACCAACCTGAAGACTGTGATTTATCTACATAGCAATAATGTACGATTCTCTTTCTACTTCTTACCCTTCTCCCAGAAGACTGGCTAACACTTGTACAACATTCCTCAATTGCCTGAAGATTAAAAACAAGACAAATACCAGGATTTTATTTTGGCATAGTATTTTTTTAGGAGGAGAGTCTTGTTTTATTTGTGGTTCTTGGGTTGAACCCAGGGCCTTGTATATGCCAGGTCTTAAGGGCTCTCTGAGCTACACCCTAGGTACAACCAAGTTTTAAAAGCCATTAAGTGGGTACACTATTATAAATCTAAACCAGAGCACACCTTTGATCCCAGCATTCAGGAGGCAGAGGCAAGCAGATCTTTGTGAATTCGAGTCCAGCCTATCTATAACAAAGAGCTACAAGACAGCCAGGGCTACACAGTGAGGTCCTGTCTCAAAAAACCCAAATAATTTAGTATTTAAGTTTGAGCCAAAAAGTTCCTGTCTTCATCCTATTACAGGCAACTTACTTGGGGATGTAAAGTAAAGCAATGTTTGCTGGGAGTCATGACAGTCAAAGAAAAACTCACAGAGGCGATAGACTGGCCCCAAACGTCTACTACTATCAGTACGCCAACAGCTGGTTATGCTTGGGGCTGCTGAGTCACTCCCACCACACTTTATGAGCCTGACCAAAAACTATTATGTCCTCTTCGGTAACAGGGCATCGTTCCTCCAGTAACGAGAATAGCAAAAGGGCCACTCTCTACTTCCCATCTACCTCTGAGAAAGCCATGTGAGAGAGCTGTCAGTTTTCTCACAGTACAAGTGCCATCTCTTGGGCCTTTGAGTTGTCCTCTCCTTTGGGTAGTAATGAGTTAAGAATGAGCTCTACGAATCCTCCACTTTCATTGTTCTTGGCTGTTATTGGATAACTAGAAACAGCTTTCAATCGCCTTATTACTAAGGCGCCCTGTAATTGATCAGATCCTCTCCTTTCCACCCAGAAACAGAAAACTGTAGGACATTACTCCAAGGACGGCGGCCTCCATCACTTTCCTTATTTCACTTCTGTCCTATCTGGCCTAGTCCTCTTGAGAACCTAGGCAGATGTAATCAGAGCATAGAAACTGCCTCTCAAGTGGTTTTGTCTGTTTGTTTTGAGATGAGGTCTCACTATGTAGCCTGGCTGGCCTACATCAAGTTGGCCTCAAATGCAGATTCTCTGCCTTGTGAGTGCTGGCTGGGATCAAAGGAAGTGTAACTACACCTCATGTCATATGTTTCTTTAAAAGAGCTTACTGCTTGCTGTAGGGCATCTCCCCCCCACGATTCATACATAAAAATTAGGTGTGGTGAGTCAGGCTTTCTTACCACCCACATGCCCACCCTTCTATAACCTGCACAGTCTACTGTCAAAGTCTGAAAAACAGTCTGAGCTCAGCTCTTCATCTTTTAACTGAGGGGCCAAATTCAGAGACAGGAACTGCCTTGGAGATAAAGACACTGTAGCTGGCCAAGCTAGCTCATGGGTGAAGAGAAAAGTAGGCAAGAAAGATCTGTCCTCACCAAAGCGCTTAAAGAAGTCACCAGAAGATAGAAACACATTACAATTCCTGTAAATTAGATATATAAAACAATTTACAGTCAGTAACTCAGATTACTAGCTTACAGCACTATATAAAAGAATCTACAGTCAGTACAAACTCAGATTACTAGTTTACAGAACTACATAAAAGAATCTAGCAGGCCGGTGGTGGCGCACGCCTTTAATCCCAGCACTCGGGAAGCAGAGGCAGGAGGATCTCTGAGTTCAAAGCCAGCCTGGTCTACAAGAGCTAATTCCAGGACAGGCTCCAAAGCCACAGAGAAACCCTGCCTCGAAAAACCAACAACAACAACAAAAACACTATTCCTGGTAGAAAACGCTGGGGTTTGTCAGGTAAAGGAGACTTTCCAAGAGAATCCAAATAATGACAGTAAGCTCAGGCTTACTAATCCTAAAGAGGTGACTATAGCTGGACCATAAATCATCTTCAATAAATGGCAAGATAATGACCTCATGCTATCTGCACAATCAGTAAGATTAAACCTTTAGGTACTGCATCAATGCCACAGACCAGATGATAATTTTGATAGGCACCTTATAATTTCCAGTTTAGCTTGAACATCTTGTTCACACAAGAACAGACTTTCTGCCACAATTACTACATAAATAAAATCAACAATTCAATTCAGTCTAGGGACCTCTAAATTTTCAACACTGGACCGAATATGCTCAGGATGTTGGTGAGTTCAATCCCAAGAAATAACTATTTTAAGGAGAAGCCTTAGAAAACAGTGATTACATTCACAACCAATGAATGAATGGAATAAGATACAGGGCTTGGGGGGAGACAGCTCAAGATTGAAAAATAGTTGTTGCTGTTGCAGGGGACTGAGGTCTGGTTCCTAGCATCCACATGTTGGCTCAAATCCAACTGCAGCTCTAGGTCCAGGAGATCCGATGCCCTCCTCTGGTTTTCTATGGACACGCGTGGCCATATACACGCAAGCAAAACACCCATATACCTAAAAATAAATAAAATCTTTTAAAAGAGAAAAATAAAAAAGCAATGTTATGATCCACCTGATACTATGGAATAAAGAGACGTGAATCTCTTAAATAATTTAAATAATTAAACGACGCTCTCTAAGTCTGTTCATGAGAAAAATGAGAAAGTAAAACTTGTACAGGTAGTCAAGCTCCGTAGTTAGGCTTTCTAATAAGAAATAATTATGCGGGCCCTCTTCATTCTGAGGCAGGGCATCCCAACTTCTTCCCACCTTCTTGAAGACGAAAATGAGAAGGGAAAAGAAACATCATCTGCGTGGGGCCTAAAGCTCTCAGAGGCCGCCTGGGGCCTGAGGCCAGGCTCAGGGAGGGAGGCTAAGGAGCATTAACTCGCAATGTTTTCCACCTCCCGCCTCAAAGCCAAACGCCTCCTCAGCCAGACAGTTTAGAATGCTGCCTGTTAACGTCACAACCGAGAGGGGGTCACAACCCTCCCGGGTCCATCTGCCCTTCTGGGTTAACAACAGCTCAGGCGACAGAGCTGCGATCGGCCCTAAGCCCTCCCATCTGCAGGGCTAAGCCCAACCCCCGCCTTTCCCCTGACCTTGGGGCGCCAGCATCTCCCCGCCCCGTCGCATCCCGTCCCCCTCGGAGGCGCCTTCTTGGGGGGCTGGCCTCTTCAAGCTCGGCTAGTCCTCCC
>LOJH01045622.1:0-13560 GCA_001685095.1 Ellobius talpinus
TAATCTACATGGGAAGTAGAAAAATACAAGATCTCCTGAGTAAATTGGAAGCATAGTGACCATGGGAGAGGGTAGAAAGGGAGGGGAAAGGAAGGGGAATGAAGAAAAATATATAGCTTAATAAAAATAAGAAAAAAAAGAAAAGAAGATCCGAAAAATAGATGCCATGTTTCCTATGAACCATCAACAATACACGTGTGCACCTAGTCCTCATAGCTACTGCCACTGGTCCTCGACATCTCCACCTGAGCACCCATTCCTTAGGGAGAACACTGTGAATCATATTAATGAGTTTGGAAACTTCGGGTGAGCATGCTTAGCCTTTAGAGGGACCCTGGGAAGAGAAGAAGAAAGGAAATGGACAGAAAAATGAGGAGGTCCTCTCAATTTGAGGCATCATCTTACAGTACAAGGCCCTAAGTGTCACCATCAGCTAATGACAAAAGGAAGAGATCATTGAAGATGCTTAAACTTCAAACTAGATAAAAGCCTTAGAGGAGTTAGAGCAGATATGTGGGTAGAGCCAGGCAGGAGAGAGGAAAACCAGGTTATGTCATGACTGCCCAGTTATTTCTTACAGCATTTGTCAACAAGGCACTATTTTACTTTATCAAAAAGAGAAAAAACAAAATACAACCAAAAGCACTGAGCTGCAAACAGCTAATAAAACTCAGTGTGACTTAAACCCACTGGCGTATATTTGGATAAAAATTATCTCAATAATTATGGCTCAGTCATAGTATTTGCATCTGGCTTTCCCACTCTGTGTGAGGCATACATCGATTAGGTATTGTTTGGTGACAGCAGTGATAGAAAAATAAATGAGATTCTGACACAATATACTGAAATGGAACTCTAACCGCTGATACCCAAAAGCCGCCGTCCCCTCGGATTGAACAAAGTCTCTTCTTCCACTCAGTAGCAGCACTGTGTGGAAGTTGACCATCTCTCATCTCAACCTTAACCATGCCAGAGAGCAGCAGGTGAGATGGCTCAGCAGGTAAAGGAGCTTGCAGCCAAGCCTGAAGACCTGAGTTCAATCCCCGGGGCCCACATGATGGAAGGCAAAAACGGAACCCTACAATTCAGTCCTGAGTCCTGAGCCCTCTGACCTCCTCACATACACTGTGGTATACAAGTGCTGACACACATACACACGTGTGTACACGCTCACACACAAACACACACACAATAAACTGAAATGTGAAGAGAGAGATCCATTCAACCTCTAGTGAAGAAAATCATCTCTAAAAAATACTATACCGCAGCTGAACCAACAGAGCTCATACCTACACACAATGGTGGCATTTTCACAGTTAATTCTGCTGCCATTTGTGCCTGAATTTATCATGGTTTCGAAAAAGTAAATTGAGAGGCTAGCACAGCTCTCACTCCTAGTGCATCGGCAGCCGCGCATCCCCAGTCGGGTTGGATATTTAGTGCCTCAGTGCTCAGAAGGCTGAGGAGAGAGCCAGGGGAGGGATTACCACTCGATGCCGCCCATAAATCATGGCTGCGCTCCACACAGCTCCGCATCTCACAAATAAGGCCAGGCAGGAGAGGTGTCAGTGCGGCACAAAAGGAAGGGGGCATTTGCCCAGCCTGACCCTCCATTTTGATGCTCTGGCATTGAAAGGCGGGAGGCTTGCCCTGCTCCTCTTCCCCACTGTCTCTTCCCTTAGGTCCCCTGGGGAAAAGACTGAGCCCCAGATATCCGGGCTCAGATTTTACCAAGAGCAGGTCACCCCGGACCCTTAATTTCCAAGTCCCTTTTCGTTCCTCATTGCCCAGCCCTTTCTTTTTTGAGACAGTCTCAGTGCAGCTGGGGTTGGCCTTAAACTATGTAGCTGAGTACGACTTTGAATTTATGACTACCTTAAACTCCTGATCCTCCTGCTTCCTTCTCATAATTGCTGATATTACAGGTGTCGCCACCACACTTCGTTTATTCGGTGTTGACTCAGACACAGGGTCTTCTAAATGTTACTAGCTGAGCGACAAGCTCAGCCTAGGTTTCCCTTTTGAAGCTCCCAAACATCTATAGTGCCACTGAGGATGAGAATCACCCGACCCAGGGCTAAAGAGAAAAACAGTACCCTGGTGTACCCCTGGGGGCCTGGGCCCTTCATGTTCTGAGACACTCATCACCCAGATTCCTGAAAACAATAGCGGCTTCTTGTTTAGAATGGAACTGCACCTGCTGGAATACGTGTCAACAAACAATCGCTTTGTTTTTCATATTCGCCATGCAAGCTGAAGCAAGGGAACTTCCTGAAGCGAATACTGGAAGGCTTATTCTTAGAAGGGGACAGAATTCTCATTTTAACACAAGGCTCAGAGGGCCCGAGTGATGGTCATCTTCCTTCCTTCTTTTGTGCTCCATGGTGTTCATCTTATTTGGTTTTCGCCAGGTTTATTTCCATTGCAACCCTGGGCTTCCACCGCCCACAAGGCCCAGCCCAGGACACCATATACGGCTAGCGCACTGGCTTCTGCTTCCTTTCCCTGAGAACCCAGGCCTAACTTTCATGTTGCTCGGCCATTTCAAAGGTCCTCAGAAGGTTCCCTACTTCTCCCTTGGCAGCCTTGGAGTGAAGAGTAAGGAACCGCTGTTTGCCAAATGCTAACTCACAGCTAAGCTCTTTTTCCTCACCTAATCATGCTGTCTGCTCCTAGCTTTCCTGATGCTGTTTGACGCTAGTCTGTTGAACGCATTGGAGGCATTTAAAAGGAGTTGTTTTATTGGTAAAGGTGCTCAGTTGTGATTAAAAACTCAGTCAAGGTTGACTCCATGGACTCCGGAAATAACCACAGTCAAAATATCCCGGTGAGGGCAGAATATGAGAGGCAGATAACACCTATTATTACTTTTATCTGGGTGCAGCCAGGCTCCAGATTAATGGAGCAAGCAAAGGTCCAGGCCTCTGACACTGTGGAGTCTAAGCAAGCTAGCATTAGCGATAAGAATTCAATAAGGACTTGGGATCTAATTATTTATAAGAAGTGTCTTTGTTTCCTGTTCTGTAAAGTAGACGGGGAGGGGTGAGCTAACTACTGTGATCTTGTGTCATTTAAAATTGAAAAAGCAACATAAAAAATATAAATAAAGAAGAAAAGATATGGGGCCTGAAGTCAGCCTTAAAGCGCTGTGTGATCTTGGGAAAGTCACATCACCTCTCTGAGCCTTGAATTTCTAATCAGCCAACTAATCCTGGGGACAAGCTGCTCTCTAAATTCCCTTTCAGATTAGAAAGTCTATGATAAACTATCCTAGGTGTGATCCAAGCTTGTAAGGGAACTGAAACAGGTGAAATAGTCTAGTGTGAAAGATAGCCCTGACTTGAAATTCAGTTCACCTAATATTTCACATTTCTTAAGTGCTTAGCTGTCCCATGCATAAAGCTAACCTGACTCTATACACCCACCAACGACCTCAAACTGCTCCCTCCACAGCACTGGGATGTGTGCACACCACCTCTCCTGGGTTATGCAGCCCTGGGAATGGAACCTGCAGGGGAGGGGCGACACGCTAGGCAAGCCTACTACCCAGTGGGCTACCCTGGGGTCTCAGTCAGTCATCAGAACAGCGCTTGCCTCATAAATGCTGTCAGTAACCGTAAACAGCCAGTGTGTCAGGCAGCAGCCTGGCTGAGGCAAAGCTGGAGTTTATCTGTTTACCCATTTTTCTGAAAATAAAGACGCTCAAGTGAGGGCTGTTTCATGAAACCCCTCAACCTGCCCATCACTGGGCTCCGTCAGAACTGCAGCCTCTGCTAGGCACTGCCAGCTGCTGGCTTAACTGCTGCCTTCCCAGGGAGGAAGGGGCTCAGGGACTGAGGGTACTTGCTGTCAAGCCGGAAAATCTGAATCAAATCCCCAGGACGCACACGGTAGAAGAGAACCAACTCCTGCACAGGGGTGCAAACACATACGTGCTCATCATTCCCACAGAAGTAAATTTTAAATGATTAAATGAGAGACCTCAGGCGCCAATGTGTTGGGCTGGGGTGTAGCTGAGTGGCCGAGAACATGCCTAGCATGCCAGGGTCCTGGGCAGAGTCCCGGCACAGCATAAACTAAGAAAGTAAGGGTGATAATTTGTGCTTCGAGAGCTCTGTGTTCTTCTTATCCAAACTGGATGCTCTGAGCCGTCACAGCAACACTAACAGAAGACAATTCTGTGCTTAAACAAAGGGAATCCCGGCTCACACCCCTTCCAGCCTTGGAACTCTGAACCTCTAATGTCCTCACAGTTTGGGCCTCACATGACAGAGAGTGCTTCAGACTGACTAAGAGCAGGTACTATGCTTAGTTCTAAGCACATCCCATAACTCCACCCTCCGTCTTTCTGCAAAGGTTAGCTCACTCATTATGGAGACCTTTTCTTTTCTGTCCAAATAAAAGAAGTCAAGACAGCGGGAGTTAGTAAATCTGGTTAAACAACCCTGTCACTTGTCTTTTATGGAGCTCCTATTGTGTAGCTGGCACTGCCCTGGCACCAGAGTCCTAAAGATAAGATCAAACACTACTAAAACCAGGCCATATCCTTGAGGACTCTCAGACCGTAGCACAGGATGCCTGTGGGCTCAGACTGCCCTGGGTCATGGTCACTAGAAGGAAGAACACTGGATAATTCATAGAGAACTTCCCCAATTCATTGTCTCCTCCAAGGCCAGCTCTGCTTCCAGACAGATATTCCCCACTGAGCAAAGGTGAGAGGAAAAGAATGAGAGAAAAATCAGGTGACAGGGAATACAGCTCACTTCCCTACCCCGTGCAAATGCAGATCAACCATACAGCACTCCCCTACCCCGTGCAAATGCAGATCAACCATACAGCACTCCCCTACCCCGTGCAAATGCAGATCAATCATACAGCACTCCCCTACCCTGTGCAAATGTAGCTCGATAGCACAGCCCTTCCTACCATGTGCAAGGTCCCAGGTTTCATCCCCAAGAGCAGGGAAGAAGGGGGAGGAAAACAGTCCATAGTGAAATGATAGGGAATTAGTAAGGAATGGCTCCTCTGAAGTTTTCTATGGACAAGCAAGTGTTCCTAGGACAGATGATTCACATACAGATGAAATAACAGTGACAACTACATGCTCTCCCGGAAAAGTGAAGACTCACATTGGCAATCCTTGCCAAACAATTTGTTAGCGGGTTAATGATTTGCATGTTCTAGATGCACAGATATTAAAATCGGGTGGGGGGGCTATTGTTTCTTCTCTACTTACCCAACTTGCTCCTTCAGTTCTTTTTCTATAAACAAGCTAAGAAACCATGAGCCTTCAACTTGTATTATACTTTAGTGTCTGTGGGCATGAATGTGTTCATGTCACGTGTGTGCAGGTCAAAGGAAAAATTGGCGGGAGTTAGCGCTCTCCTTCCACCACATGGGTTCCTGGGATCCAGTTCCCGTCATCAGGCTGGGCAGAAGCTCCTTTACTTGCTTGTCATCTTTCCTACCCAGAACAAGTCACAAATCTTCACAGAAGAAAAAAAATATTAACTCTCATAAACCTAAGTGCACATGTACAAGCATACCACACGTCTGTGAGACTTTACTAGTAGTGTGTGTGTGTGTGTGTGTGTGTGTGTGTTTTCCACCCACCTCCTTTCTTTATACTTTCTCACCTATTTCTGAGCTGCTCATTCCAGAACGCCTGTAACTCTGATGGCTCTTACTTAGCTATGGTCAGTCTAGTTCACTGTTTGTCACCCTTCCCTAACAGCTCTGATCCCCTTACATGCCTGATGTTGAACAGTCATTATCAGAGTCACTCTGGTCGGTCCAGCCTGGGCTGGTCGCTGAGATGAAGGCCATGGGGGTCTTGCTGGCTACCTCTCCCAGCATTTCAATGAGCAGCCTTGTGAAGAGCACTCAAAACTAGGAGATGGATGTGTTTCTGCTTGGCTTCAATAAAGTCTCCCTTCACAGAAAGCTGAAGTCAGGCTGACCTCTGACTTCTTACCATGGGTTGTCTCTCAACCGCCATGATACACTGCCCTCTTGGATGTTTATGTCAAAAATAATTTTTGATCAGGAAGCAAGACTATATTGAGCAGAGCCCTCTGGAGTAGGCCAAACATTCTGTCCTGGCCGGGAGATCCTTGAAAACCGCCCAGAGAAGAGAAATTACACACAACCTGAGCTGCTTCCATAGCAATGACACCCACTGGGTGTCCAGCTTCCACTAAAGAGTACATCTTCTCAAGTGTCCAGCCTCTGGGCTGGCTGAGTCCCTCTGACAGGAACAAATCTTTGGGTTGCTCTACCTCAGAGCCATGCTAGGGGGAGAAGAATGTTCCTAGTCATCCTGGTGAGACTGACATTTAGAACAGAGGCCCCTCCTGATGGTGGTGCCTGGTCATTGTCACTCAGTCATAGGCCTTCCCTGGTAGTAAACACAGAGCTGTTTTCCCAGACCAAACAGGGACCCTCCCTCAAGGTAGCCAGACACGCCGTCTGGTATGCAGAGACATTTCCACTTCTCACTGGACAGCTAGAGTCTCCCCACCCCCACCCTGGTTGGCTTTACTAATGTGTGTGTGTATTTTTACCCACCCCTATGGGAAAACTGCCTGGCTTTGTGGCTGACAGGGGATTTCTCATGAAGATTGAGATCTCTGACCATCCCCAGATCCCCCACCCTTCTGAATTTCAGAGCTTGGTTGGAAGGGGGAAAAAACATGACTTTTGAAAGTAGCATGGTGGTGCCTTTGGGGCTGTGAGCAACTAAATGAAAACTATACACAATCGCCAAAGTGTATAAACAATTGGCAAGTAGCAAATTAGTAATGACAGTTATTGATTAGAAAAATAGCATTGTTGAGTTCTGAGAATGTAGCTCAGTTGGTAGAATACTGGCCTAGCAGGCACGAAGTCTGGGTTCAATTCCTAACACCCATAAATTGGGCATGGTGGAACATGCTTGTAAGTGCAGTACCTGGAAGGTAGGGGCAAGAGGAACAGGAAGTTCAAGCTACACGGGAGTTTAAGGCTAGCCTAGGCTCAAGACAAGCATAAGTTTGCTTAAAAAAAATCTGAATTCTCTATGATCCAAGTGTTCCTTGCCTGGTTCAGATTCTTTTCTTACACTCCCTTCAGAATACACCAGTCTGAAGGGAGGGGAGGAGAGGAGGGAAGGGGAAGGAAGGGGAGAGGAGGAGAGGAGCGAGATGGGAAGAGAAAAGAAGGGGAGGGGAGGAGAGGAGAGAGATGGGAAGAGAAAAGAAGGGGAGGGGAGGGAAGGGTCTCCTAACTGGTTCCCTTCCCTTTTCTCATCTCGTTCTTCACTGGCTAAAGCTGTTTTCGGTTTTCTTTTCTTCCAGCCTGCTAACCCTTGCCTATTAAGTACTAACACACCTACTGGACTTCGCTGTTGATGCCCATAGAGCAGCCCAACCTTTTAGTAATTGTGTGAGCTTTTGGGTTAAAGGCTCACACCTGTGAAAAGCATGAAGTCTCACTGCTCGAGAAGTGGGACCATAAACAGTAAATCCGGAGGAGAGATGCTGGATCCTGTTTCCATCCTTCATCTGAAGGGCTGGGGTTCAGTATTTCCACAGATCACTCTCTTGCTAGTAAATATCTTCCAAAAGGCTCTAAATGTCTTCTAACATGAAGTTAATTGTTGAGGAAGGATACCTCAGGTGATCTGTCATTACACCCCAGTAAAAACATTTGGCTATGTGAACTTCATTTCCATCTGCAACCCTCAAAGCAACTGACCAACAAGCAGCAATCATTTCCAGAAAGGGAAGAGAGACCACAAATCCCATGATAAATACAAGACTCCAATGTCAGATAATCTGGACTGCTGAAGACACTGCCTCCCAGAATCTAGCATACTAGGGGATCACATGAACCATACCTAGTGTGCAACTGTCCCCCAGGAGCTGTTTATAAGCTCTTTCCAAAATCTTATTTTATTCCTAAGTTTACCTGAGTGATGACTGTGACAGAGCAGAAAATACTTTTAACAGTTCCCTGGGACATTCCCCCCTTGGTGTCAGAGTAGAATACGATGCCCGAAAGACTTCAGATGTGCATGACGTAGAACTTGTGTGACTATAACATGCAGGGTCCCTCTATGCATCTGTGCCATAGCTTCCCACCCTTGTAAGCCTGAAGGCCGTTTTCACTTCCATTAACAACACTGTATCAGGAAGAAAGAGTCCGTGTGCATTTCTCCATGACTGTGTAGCTTAGCAGACTTTGCCCCATTAGAAAGCTAGTCATAACTGGGAGGGTGAAGAAGGAAGGAGGGAGGAGTCGTGGTGCTTTAACACACATTTTCCCTTAAAGTAGATAATGGGGATGTTAGCAGGTTACAGATCTTAGAAACTGTCAGCACTGTCGGCGCGCCTTCCCTCTCCCTCAGCACACTGGATCGCTGAAGCAGACAGCAGCTTAGAGGCTAGCTCGCCAGGCATCATCTCTCCTTTCCCTCATGGCAGCAAGCTTCTGGGGAAAGCCATCTTCCTCTCCCTCACATACAGCACACCTGTAAGCACACCTGTCTTCCCGAGGTGGAATTCCTAGCTCCCCTTTTACATGATAGTCTCAGAAATTCTGGGTATCTTTTGTCTCCTTAACAATCCCAGGTGACTTTTAACCCTTCTTTCCCTTGCTCTCTTCCAGTTCATCCCTGCTTCTCCTCTTCCTAATTTCCAGTAAGTTGAGAGTATTTAACTTTCTCTGTTCTTAATACGTCTTCATAAATACCTAACCCCCTGGGAATACACACACACACCACACGCTCATCACAATGCTTTCTAAGGAATACATAGGTGTTACTACATCACAGATGTGCTGATGCCGGCAACTGTGTCACCTAGAAGAAGGCCCTGATCACGTGACCCTTTTAGGCTCTGCTTAAAGCAAGGTCCTACACTCAAAACTGTAAAAGGATTTTACTGACGGCTCTGAGTTGACTCTAGTGAAAGCGGGTAAATGAGGCCCAATCAAAATGGCCAACACTGTGAGATTTAAAGGAAGACAACGTCATTTCATGTTTTAGCCTTTCCTGAGCCTCGGAGCATTGAGCTAAGAGTGAAAATCCACCAAGACCCCAGCACCACTGTTAGATGCTCACATGGTCATGCCTGAAACTAACAGGGAAGGGTACTGCTAACATCTTAACTAAGGCTTTTCCATACTGCAAGCAATACACATTGGCATGAGCCGAGCAGAAAAAGAAATGTGTAAATGGATTACTGCACTGAACAATACACTGTCATTTGACCATAGATGAACACAATACTTTTTAGATAAAATATAAAACGTTTCCTCATCCAGTATGTTCAACACACACTCATGTGAAAAGTCAACAATTAATTTAAAACAAGCCTCACAATCAATCTAAATTAGAATATTATGTTTGAAATCCTAATAACACATTCTAATGGGAGCATTTGAAGCTGAACTCTTAGGAGCCAATGAAATAATTGGCAGCTCTTTTTGGATCTCTGAGTCCTCTTTTTATCTCTTGATTGTAGCCTTTGTCTTCTTAACGTTAGCTTGTAAGAGAGATGCCCTTTACCATAAAGCAAGTCGTTGGGAAATCCGGAGAAAGGGCAATAATTAACTTACAGTTCTGGGAAAGCGTGGGTAAAGCTGTGGGCTAGGCTGCAGACTTGAGCTGGGCAGTGATTGGGGCTAAGAGGCATGGAGCCCTCATGACTGCAAGGACAGCAAGTCCAAGTCCAGGAGGAGCCAGAGAAGCAACAGCTATTTCCCTGGAGGTCAGAAAGCGCTGCTCTCGAGTCCAGCGAAGAACTCCAGTGGGAATGTCGCCCCAAGAACTGGGTCACCTGCCACCTGTAAAACTTCAGCACACCTGTCCACCTGTAGGCCAAGAAGTTTCCTGGTCCTCGGCTCCCAACACTGGCTTTACATCTGATACAGGGAAAGCCTCAGACATCTCAGCCACATTTGGAAATAGTTCATTAAAGAGGTTCTAAATGCCCACTTTTTAAAATATTTTTAGAACGCTCAAGAGTTTTACAGCACAGGAGAGACCTATAAAAGTAAAGTACTTCACTATGAGTATATGGAAGGAAATTTTTCAAATTAATTTTTACTACACATTGTTGCTTCTGAGGGTTTTTGTTTAATTTTTATGGTGCTAGAGGTTACACTCATCATTAAGAGACTCTACTGGAGTTAGCATATACGGAGAGCTGCCTCTGCAGGGGACTTGGCAGTGGATTGTAGGATGAACGAGGCACACTGCTCTGTGTGGGAAGCTGAGGGCGAGGTAAAGCAAGCAACTGACTACATACACTGTCCAGAAGCATACAAGATGCCGTGTCATCTCAAGGGAGGGAATAACTCATCCCACGGGGCAACGGAGTGCCGTGGTTGGGCTGAAAAGGCAGCCCAGCTAGGTTCCAGGGGGTAACCAAGGAATTTGGGGTTTTGGGGGAGATTGGAAGTTCTGTAAGAGGGACTGGGGGGAGGTAAGGCCCAGACCTGGTTGATGCTCGGGCACAAGCAGGACAGCCATAAGGTGGCTGTTGGGTCTCAGGATACTGAGCAGGTAATGGTTACGTTCAGTCTTGGCTCTCCCGCCTTCACCAACATCTTACACCAGGCATTAAGCAAAGAAGTGAGTTTCCATGGTGTAAGTGTGGACATGTGCCCACATTCAAGCAGAGGCCGGAGGACACATTCTTCGGGTATCATCTACCTTTCCTTGAAGTTTGAGACAAGCATCTCACTGGCCTGAGACTCATGATTCTCCTAGACTGACTGGCCATAAAGTCCCAGAGACCTGCCTGTCTCTGCCTCACTGGTCCTGGGATTACATGTACTCCAACACACCTAGGTTTTTTACAAAGCTTCTGGGGACAGAACTCGTATCTTTGTGCTTACCTTGCACTGAGTCCTCCCTCCAACTTTGAATGAGCATTTTAAGGTGTATTTTTAATTATGTCTATGTGTGCATGAATGCAAATGCCCACAGAGGGGAGAGGTGTTGGATCTCCTGTGAGCTGGAGTTATAGGTGGTTGTTAGCCACGCAACACGGGCACTGGGAATCAGACTTGGGTCCTTTTGGATGAGCAACACCTTTATGCTAAGTCTATCCTCCTCCCTGGTCTCTTGTGCTAAGATTCTAAATGCCCTCTGACCCCTGGAATGACTGGGCAACCTAAGGAAGGCGATGAGCTTTGCTACAGTCACACTCCTCACCATCATCAAAGGTCTACTCCCTAGACTTTGCTCCCTCTTCACTTCACTGCCCAGAATGGTGTTAATGGGGACACACATCACCACCTCAGCCACCACTGGGGGTCTGAGTTGCTCAAGCTGCCTGACCATCCATCAGACAAGGCCTCCTGAAAACAGCCAAGCGTGAGCTCCCACAGTCACCCAACTCAGGCTTTGCTCCCTGCAGGGAGGATGTGGGTGAGGGGCAGACTGTTCATCCATTGGTCATCGGGCATAGTCCCAACACTGTTGGCAGATGGAGTGAGCCTGGCTCGGATACCCCCACATGATGAAGACAGAAACCTGACTGCTGTCTCTGGGGCCAGAAGCACAGGGAAGCTTTTCATCACAATGCCTATGCCATTTCAAAGGCAGCATCTACTTTGCCTCCAAGAGGGAAGGAAAGTCAAATTCCAGAGCAATATCAACATCACAAAACATAGAACTGAGCACGGGAACAAAAACTTCCAGATAAAGAGAATCAAGGTTTTCTGAGAGCATTGAGCAGCTACTTCATAGAGGCACCTGGGTTAGTCCAGTGCCCACAGGGGAGCTGGCAGCTTGGGGGCATCTTTCTATAAAGCTTCACTAGCCAGTATTCCAAAAATTCTGCCCCCAAATTTCACCTCATAAAACTTTGCTGAGCCTGGAAGACAGAAGCCTTCAGCCCCACAGGGAAACAAAAGAGCCCTACATCCACATCAGTAAGGGCATGTGAGGTCCCCTCTGTCTACCCACATGGGACTCTGTGCAGGTCTCCAGAAGTGGAGCACCAAGACCCTAAAGAAGGACCATGTTGGACCACAGCATCCATCCAGTCAGTGCCCTGCCTTCAGGTCTCAAACTTCCTAAAAAAGTTAATGTGTAGTATATGTATGCATATCTATATGTGTATATGTATACAGATACACATGTATATATGTATATGTTTGCGTATATGGACATGTATATGTGTGTTATGAATATGTGTATGGTTTATATGTATATATCGATATGGACTGTTATGAGGATATATGTGGCCACTGTTTCCCAAGCTCTGCTCAGCCTGGTAGCTTCTTCACAAATATCTCTGCACCACTGTCTGCTGAGCTATACTTACTTACTGCAGTTTCTCACTCACTATTGTCCCTCAAGCTAATTATAAGAGTAATTGTAAATCAAAAATCAGTATCATTTGCTAAAAGAGTGATTTTTTAAAAAATTATTAAATGTAGCTCAATTCTGATACTCAGCAAAGTTTCTCCCTTTTTGTTGAGTAGACATTAGCACAAACTAAGCCACATTTATCCCTTGAGTTATTGGAAAGAGCAAGCACTTGAAAGGAAATGCCTCTCACTTCTAGGTTCAAAGCTCCTGAGTACACAGCCGTGAGCCACTAAAAACACCCCATCCTACATTTGAGTCACACTCCTGGAAACCCCATGCTAACTACATAGAAATGTGGGCTACATCTGGCTTTGTGTGTGATGTTTTGCTTTCGTTTTCATCATTCAAGGAGAGCAACAGCATTTTGACTGTCATGCTTACCACCAATCCCACAAGGCATTGAGTTTAAGAACAAGCCCTGGCTTACCGGGAGGAGACTACACAATGCAAACAAATATCACGTCTGTCATCTTTTCTCACGTATTTCTTCCTTTTCATGTCCCTAGAAACAATCTGGTAATAATTTACATACCATGAAAATTCAAATCTATACAAGATAAAGCAGTATGAAAACCTATCAAAATCAAAAGATGCTTTGAAATATAGGGTAACACACTCTTCTTCCTGCAAAATGCTCCATCACCTCACTAGCCATCTGGCACCCACCAATCAGACTGCAGGTGGGATGCCTCAGCCAGAGAGATCAGCCTCTGAGCACCCAGTATCACGTGAAGAGGGTGTTTTTAAATCCCGTCTAACTTCTCCATCTTAAAGATGAGCTGACTCCAACTTCAAAAACACGAACACAATTGCCCGAGACATGAACGTGAATTGACAAAAGTCTAAACCCGAACTCTTAGAGCTAATGCTTTCAGGTCAAACATCAGACTCCAGAAGTACAGCTTTTGCTTGCATGTGGCAGAAAAAACATCATTCCATGTGCCAATGACGCCGGCTGGTATTTTGTTTTTTGTTTTTTCACTCTTTCTGCACTTTGGGGGCTGGTCACCCAGCTCCCAAATAATCACACACATGAAGCTTTATTCTTATTTATGAATGCCTGGTATTAGCTTGGCTTGTTTCTAGTCACCTTTTCATCATCATCATCATCATTATCATTATTATTATTAAATTGAAATTTTACATACCAATCCCAGTTTCCACTCCCCTCCTCCTGCTCCCTCCACCTTTCCCCC
>LOJH01045624.1:0-13559 GCA_001685095.1 Ellobius talpinus
GGCATCGCATGGGTATATTGGAGCAACAATTTAAAGACCACGGAAGTTCACAGATATTTCTGTCTTAGCCTCAGTATAGGAGCTGACTTCATCCTGGAAATTGATATATATGTATCATAATACAAGTGTCTCATAATAAAGCAGAGTAAATTTGTGAAGAATTATAAAAAAATTGAGATGTACAGGTACAACCGGCAAGTC
Organism: Ellobius talpinus; assembly: GCA_001685095.1. NCBI lineage: Eukaryota > Metazoa > Chordata > Mammalia > Rodentia > Cricetidae > Ellobius > Ellobius talpinus. Next base: position 202 of record LOJH01045624.1, read on the forward strand.
TAGTTTCAGTATGGTTTCAACAAAGGAATTTTGTGACCAATTAATTGTCTTCTTCAAAATCAAAAGTCTGACCTGTAAGTTCTCAGGGAGAAATCTGCCTGCACAATTCAGAACATTTTAGGTAAGAAACTGGCACTGACAAATCTCCCTGGTAGTTTCCACAGTGATCTGAAGGCACATATTGTGTAAAGTATAAAACACTCTCCAGGGTCAAGGCAGGTATACATAGAAGCAGGAAAGGTTATCTAAGGGCATATGGGGGACAGTAACTCTTCAGCATGGGAGAGATAAACTGCTTAAATTCACAATTGATTCAGACCCATCATAATGTCTAAGCCTGATTGACTTCAGACAGTGTCATACATAGAACATCACAAAAACAAAAATAAAGTTTATTTACAATATTTTCAACAAATGTTTTTGTAGAAAAATGAAAAATAGGGCATAATAATGTCACAAATTCTTTGATTAAATAATCAGTAAGAACATAGCATCATGAGTTTAGGACTCTCAACCCACTCCTTTAATAAGCTGCAATTATCATTATAGTGAAAAAATGATCTTGTGTGAAAAACAAACCACTTTCAGCTGGATATTTTAAAATGGAAATGTTACACAGTACGAAAGTGGTTAGTTTTCAGTGGAACAACAAATAATCATGTGTGTGTTTGTATGTATGTGGTATGTGGTATATCATGTGTTTATGTATTGAAGATGTATATAGCATCCTTTCCTCACTCTTTGTGTGTTTAGGTAGGTCATAGGCTGACATCATGTGTGATTCTCAAATTCTGTCCATATTGTTATTTGAGACAATGACTCTCACTGAACACTCAATAAATAAGCAATTCTGACTAATCAGTGAATTTCAGGACTCTCTCCATGTCTCTATTTCCTATGCTAGGATTAGAGAAGAAAGTTTTTACACCTGGTTTTGCCTGTGTAATAGAAATCTAAAGTGAGGTTATTATATCTGTGTAGCAGGCATTTCACTAACTCAACCAACTTCTGAAAATACTTGTAAGTCTTGAACCTATTACTTCTTTATATGAATCACACTCTGACCTGAAAAATGGGAAAATATGAAGATCACCTCAATTTATTCACAGTTGCAAAACTTATAAAACAATGAAAATCATTTTGAACTTTAAAACATCATGAATTATTATGGATAGAATTAGCAGACATGTCTATATTGGGAGATAGAATAATATGTCTCACTAAATTCAGATAACAAAATATATCTCCTAATAAAGTTGCAGAAAAAAATCAAATACCAGGATCAAATCTCTGACTTCTTAATTACTTTGTAATCCAAAGTGTTTAGGCAATTTTATTATTAGTATTGAGCAATATGCTTTCTGATAATAATAATAATAATAATATCATAATGTCTGCATTATATAACTGGTACTGTGTATGAATAATTAAAATAATCTGGTATTTATTTTAGCACATCTACACGTCAGTAAGAATGACTTATTTTCCTTTATGAAACAATATTCTGGTAGCTGGAAATATTTGTGAACACTGAACACAAAGCAAACAGTGATACTCTTTCAGAGCACTTAGGAAGAACTGCAGTTCTATTTTCCTGAAAGCTTCATTTACTTCCCATTTTTAGTGAGCAATAGAGAAGTAAGTCCACAGACAGCTACACCCATAACTGCAAGCGCAGCACTTCATCTTCTAACGCTGTATTATTTGAAGTACTACATTTTTTCAATTTCTTTCAGGATAAACTGATAAAATTTCTAGATTGGTATTAAATTCAGCAATTCCACTCAGTCGAATAATTTTATCTTCACTCTGCAGTTCCTTGGATACCTCAGGGTATTTTCTGGTTTTATCTTTGTTGCCAGAAGTATTTATGCATTTAGCTAGGACCACAGATACTTTAACCAACTTGATCTTTATTATACTGGTGCACAGGGTACTACTTAGACTGAGATTAACAAGCCAGTGAAAGTGCTCTCTGGGGATAGTGAGTCTACTGTGTTGAGAGGGTCAAATACATTATCAATTTCAGATTCTAGAGGCTAGAAAACAACTTTAACATGCTCCACATCCCTCTGAAATGACTCCTATAATGTATTCCACTGGAGATGCTCAGCTTTCCATCATTATTCTATGCAATGACTAAAATTATATTGTTAAGCCCTCACAGGATTCAATCATGTTTAGTTTCTATTCTCTGCTATTAAAATGCCCTTGAATAATATTATAATTTTATTCATGCTCTTTTCACCTATTTTGGTGTGGAAAAAGTCTCAGTAAGTTACTTCAACATGATTAATGCTAATTAAAATGTCTATGTTTGGTGTGAAGAGAAAATTAATATTTTTAAACTACCCAGAATTACAGATACTACTTTTCAAAATTAATAAGTGGCAAAATTAAATAAGATTGTATGTGCAAATTTCTGAATATATGCTACTGAAAGAAAATATTTTTTCTATATAAATAATTAAGTTAATGAATAATATGTGATTAAGATATATCCCAACAGTTTAGAGTATATATTACTCCTTCAAAACATCTTCGTTCATTTTCTAACTAGCATATCAAATTGTTTCAACAGCTCTTATCCCTCTTCAGGGTAGCCAATACCCTATCCTTCAGGGGAATTTGCCCTCATGTGCACATACCTCCTGCTCCACCTAATGTAAAATAAGACAAATCTTTTAAAATGACTGAGGAAGTAATTAAATAGAAGCTGTTTTAAATGTTTCATTATTGCATTATCTGGCAAATTCTAAGTTCAGCATAATAGTTTTCTTAGTCTAAATGTATATAATACTATTATCATAATTTAAAATTATAGTATAAGAATTAGGACACATAATAATTTCAGAAGTCTGATATTACACAGTGGCATTAAAGTGGAATCACTCTCTTACACAAACCTAATAAGTCAGAGTAAACTATTTGATTATATTTTGTTTCCATAATATTTTGTATTTTGAAATAGATTTTTGATGGATAATATTTATTTTTTACCTCATAGATTACTGAATCATGATGCAATTAAATTAAATATTATTATTTTTGGAAAATTCAATAATTTGATGTTCAGTCTTTTAAAGAAATATGAATATGTGAAATGAGGCCTATAATTATTAGCAATATAGAGTATATTAAAAATTTAGTGAGAGCAGTAAATATTATTATAGTACAAATAGCAGCAAAGGTAAATATGGAACACATGGATGTAATAATTGCCTTCACTATCAGTCATTATATCTCATAAATATACACATATATTCTCACATATTATATATCATGCATGCATATGCATACACACCCACACCCACACCCACCCACCCCACATATATACACACACACACACACACACACATATATATATATAATAAAGTTCACTTTAAATATGTATAGTGATCAAGCATGTGTTCAGGTGAAAGACTAGATTCAAGAATATTTAGATCTTCTGAAGAAAGTATAAATAAACTTTAAAATAGAAGCTAGAGAAAATTGAAACTTGTGGGCTACTGTAGAAAGTGAAAACAGCACTGTCACCATGTATTTCCAGAGGACAGAGAAGAATATAACTGGACTCCCTGCTAGCCATGAGATATCTCTTGATTGATCTGAGTACTATAGCTTTCTTTTTAATATCTCAAACACACAGCAAGGCTCATACACATCCGCTGAACCACATAGTATATTTCAATATAAATATTTTTAAAAGACGTTGAACACCCTGAACTTATTTTAAACATCAAGACAGTCATTGCAGCTAAGGACAGGCCTTTGTTATACAAGATAGGAAGAAATATATATTTTCTTTACTCTCTTCTCTCATGGAAAGCATTCTTTCTCCTTTGAGAGGGACCTTATTACTAACACACCTACAGCATTTTAACCTATTTTTCTTTTTTGCATGAGAATGTAGCATACTTGTTTAACCTCTAATTTTACATTTTTATGATTTTCAGGACTAGTAGTAATTCTGAACTATCGCATCAACAGAAATGAGTTTAGGCAATTTATCCTAATAAAGAGTGGCATATACACTGAACTCTAACAAGTCACTGAAATTGAGGCTTATTGTTCATATGTGGTACAGCTGTTTTTATTTTTAGACCAGAAGATGCCCTCCATAAATGAAGGAAGAAGTACAAAAGAAGTTACAAGACTAATAGATAGCCCCATCTCCCCCACCTAAGAATATATGAGCAGTCAACACTTGTTGGCCAATGAAGATCTTTTTGTGGTGGTGCCTGCAATATCTGGGAAGCCAACTGTAATTGTCATGATTCTCTATAGCAACAAAACCAATCAAATGGATGGTAATAGAGGAGTTGGTAGTTTAACATAAATGGTATGATCCATGTAGTCCAATAATGTCTATCTTTCCACTTTAGAGGCTGAGAATCTAGTAGTTACTTGGTCCATGAGATCAGATACATCATTCAAGCTCTGACGCTTGAAGGATTCCTGAAGATCCACTGATATTCAGCCCATGTCGGAAGATCAAAGGACCTAGTTTGTGAAGGCAGGTAAGACAGCAGCATTAAGATAAACTCGCCAAATGAACTGACTCCAAGGAGGCCAGAAGCAAGAGCTTCTTTCTCTTAGACTTTCCTTTATCTGGATGCCACCAGAAAGTCTGTCCAAAGAGTGTATTTTCTCACAACAGACAAGTCTTTGGTCACATTTGTGAAGGATTTCCTCAAACAACTTAACTGAAGTCAGAAACTGAAGGTTAAGATGACAATGACCTCTACCCTGCAATTAGAAATGCAGGTTTCTTTCTTTTTTCCTTTCATTGGAAATAGATTTGTTTTCTTATAAAATATATCCTGATTGTAGTTTTCTCTACGTCTATTCTTTCCACTCCTCCTCACTTTTACTCCCATCTGGGTCCAACCCCTTTCTGTCTCTCCAGAAAGGAACAGACTTCTAAGATGTAAGGACAAAACATATAAGATAAAATATAAAAAGATGAATCAAAACCCACCACATTGAATTTGTTTTTTTAACAGACTTCTAAGATGTAAGGACAAAACATATAAGATAAAATATAAAAAGATGAATCAAAACCCACCACATYGAATTTGGACAAGGCAGCACAAACAGAAGGAAAAGAGCCCTGAGACAGACAAGAATAGAGGCCCACTCCTTCACACACTCAGTAGTCCTATACATTACTTAACTGAAAGGTATAATATTTGCAATGAATCTTTTGGTCATACTAGAGTGGCCCCTGAAATTATATACCTTTCTGGAAACCACATGGTCCTGTAAGAAATGCACATATACACTTTTTTCTGTATTTCTGTTAAACTTACTGTCACATCAAAGTAGACTTGATGGAATTGTTTTGTTGTTTTGACATAGTTTCTCAATCTTGGGTGAAATGATGTTTCTTGGTATTTCCTTAGGACATCAAACAAAATGAAATTATAAACCTTTCCTGAAATATCTGTATAGTTGAAAAAAAAGTTAAACTACTTCTTTCTGAATGAATAAGTAATAGTAGAGTATTGATCATTTACCAACATTTTACGTTATATCATGTATTTGTTTGTCATTAATAAACAGTCAACTGCTTGGAAAATTCACATTAAATATTTGATTAAAAGTAATAAGACATCAAAGTATATGCTATGTTTATTATGAACAATTAGTCCATGTATGCTGAAAAGATAGGTTTCTCCCTAATAAACAATTATAAAATAGAAGGATAAATTAGCACAGAAAACTTATTCAGCTTCCTATCTTGTTTAGTATGTGTTTATACTAAAATTCTATGTAAAAATATTTCTATCTTAAGTATTTATTGACTGGTTGGCTTTGTGAGACAGTGTTTCTCTGTGTAAAAGTCCTGACTGTCCTGGAATTTGCTCTGTAGATCAGTGGTTGTTAAGTCATATAGATCCTGCCTGCCTTCACATTAAAAGTATTGAAATTAAATGTGTACACTACTACCTTGCTTATTTTATTTATTTTTCAAAAATATCTATTTACTTATTAATCATGAGTATTTGTGTGAGCTTGGGTGAGTTTATATGCACCATGCGTGTGCAGAATCTCACAGACAGCAGAAGACAGCAGCAGCTCCCCTGGACATGGAATAATAGGGAGTTGTGAGTCACATTTGATGCTGGCAAAGCAGCAGAATTCTTCGGGAAGTCCCCAAATAGAACTTATTTTCTTTTTAATTTTAAAGTTCTTGTCAAAGAAGATCAAGTACATACAATATGTTAGGACATTCTTCAACTTCATTTTGTTTGTTTGTTTGTTTGCTTAGGGATTATATAAAATTAGGTCACTTTTTCCTTCCATTTTCTCCTTCCAAACCCTCACCATACAATCCTCCTTAATTTCTTTCAAATGCATGACCTATTTTTTTTCATTAAAATTCTCAGAAGATTCCAAGCAACTGTCCTGTCTTTCAAATAAGTCAGAAGATAAAGATTGTCATGCTAGGTTCTTCTCTGAACTTCATATTAGCCTATCAGAAAGTGCAGAGGACTCCATGTGTGACACACACAGGAGACTAACTGTGCATGCCACAGACAGACTATAATTAACAACAACAGTTGCAAAAGTATCAGAAGAAGCTAGAGTTAGAGCCATTTAATTGCAATGTCATATTTAATGAAAATCCAAGTAAGGAGAAACAAGAATTCATAAAGGCAAACAGATTATCAAGGTTGAAGTAAATTTTATAACAATCAACAAATCCAAATTTGGCTTTTGAAGCAATTCGTAGAAATTTTGCTGTTACATTCTAATTAGTGAAAAACAAATGAGTGAGAAGAACTCAGTGTTTAATATCTTAAGAAAAAGGATATATTTCGGCATGTTACCAATATTAAAATTGTATATGAACATTGTAAAATATTTAATTTTTGAGTTTGATCCATTTCTTTAAACATCTCAACAGTTTTTACTTATTCAAACTCAGATATATAGTAGATGTCAGGTTTAGGTCCAGGCATCAGTAAGACAAGTACCCCAGGCTACTTGGTCAGGATTGGCAGAAATCAACCATGAACTCATGGCAGCAGATAGGCACCATTATTGTGAGCAAGTACATGACAGAAAAATGGGAGAATGAAAGACAGAGAGACAGAAAGACAGAGAGAAAGGGGCAGAACAGTTCATGAAGAAGGACGCTTAAAAGAAATCCCACACTAGCTCAGAAGTGAGAATAAAAGATGGTTATTTATTTGTGGGTAGACTCACAAATCAGAATCCTCTGCTGGAACAGATAACAGAAACAGAATCCGCAGCCAGAAAAGAGGCCGGAAGCATGCTCTACATCAGCATAAATAATATGAGAGGCCATGCCCCAGTGAGTGGGTACCTACTGGCTGTAGGATTTCCTACAGCAAGTTCACATGTTGGGGAGGGAGGGGAGGTGGATCTGAAGAGGAACAGGCTCACAATGATGGGCTGATTGTCCCCCCTGTGGATGCCTGGACTCTGGGCCTCCACCCTTAATTTGATACTTATTTCAGAAAAACCAATACTGGACACAAACTTTGTTTTTTTTTTCATGTATATCAGTTCCAAGTGTTTTCAGTCATACATAGTTTTTCCTATTTGAGGGTGGAAAGGGCATATTAATAACACAAATAACAGAGAAATAATAGGAAGTTACCTAACATTCTGATTGCATTATCTTACTTAAAATCCTCTTAATAGAAATTTGCATTTAAATTCTCATTTTGCTCTGATTGTCTTTGAGAAAGCAAATTTACAATGGTTCCACACCTGCAAAGAAACATTTTTTTCTTCTTCTAGAAAGGAGAGTGAACTCGAATGTCTTTTTCCACTGGAGCTCCAAAAGAGAAATCAAGTTATGATTGGTGGGTAAAATCTACAGAAGACCACTCTAATGCCTGTTCAAAGTACTAACTGGAAGAACTGGAAATATTCAGCTCACTGACTTGTCAGTGCTACCATAATGAAGAGTGCCATGTACAAGATGGATAACAGAAATAGGATTTCTTTGAAAAATTTTATATATTTTGATTTTTGAGATAATATCATAATCACAATTCTGTCTTCCCTTTCCTGCCCCTAAAACCTTCACTATATCAGCCCCTCCTCTTCAGACTTAAGAATAAAGGTGTGGGAGAGTGGGCTGAAGCTACTGGAAAGCTGTATTACTTGGGCAACCTGACATATTTGAGATAGCTCTCTATTCCTTGTGTGTTCATGTTTTCCTTCATAAAATTTTCTCCCATCATACTGTCGTTTGCAAAGGCAGCAATCACAGTGAGTTATATTTCAACCCAATGAATTTGTTTAAGCTTACTGAGTTACCTTGTCACCAGCACAATAACAGTATGAGGTATATAAAAAATTGACCCACATTAAAATGTTGGACTGAGTAGAGCACCTTCGAGCCCAGAACTGGTGAAAATTTCTAAATGAAATTTGACTACAATGAATTATATAGAAACTATACATAGAAAAGAATAAGTCTCCTTATCAATGTAGAATGAGCCCTTGGTATTTTTCAAACAATTTAATATCTGAAAGAAAAGATGTGCCATGATAAAAATAAATTTGTCGACAGTATGAATATTTTAAGAGAATCAAGAAACATTTGACTAAAATCTCAGAACTTGTCCTCATGAAATCCTCCAAAAAAATCAAAAACAAGCAAACAGGAAATACCTTCAGCAAATATCACAAGGGATTCTATAACAACCAACTCTACATAACAGTAAGATTATAAGTGCCATACTGATAAAGTTAAGATTGAGGGAAAGATACCTTTCTTATCACTTCAAATTTTTATAGCCTTGAAGGTTAAATGAAATAAGGAAAATAATTAATAAAATTTCTCCAATTTGAAATTGAGAAATTAGTTATTAATGCCATAATAGTCTACAGAGACAATTCTAGTTATTTTCCACATACTAAAAATTGACAATATGATGTTGATATATAAACTATACCATTTAAAACATGTAAAAGTAAATAGGTACAAATTTGGTATAGAAATATTATTCCCATCAAGGATGTAAGCAAAACAAGTTATAAGACAAAGGCTTTTAAATAAAAATCTCAGTTGGCTCCATAAACTAATGCTTTGTAAATATTTCATGTATCAAAACTATTCTCAAACATAACCTTCTAGCGCGGTTTAGCAACAGCTGTGAAAATTTGCATAGCAATTCATATAACCCAGAAATGAAATGTGTTGTTATTTGGTTCAAAGTATCAAATTATGTGTTTAAAAGAATTTTAAGTAAAGTTTTGTAGGAACTGTATCCACAATTGAATGGCAAGACTTGGAAGCCATTATCAGAAAGAACAGTCTATCATACATTCAGTGATTTCTACTTGCCAGTAACACACAGCTGAATATGGCCCCATATTCCACTATTTAGCTTAAGAGAAGCCAGATAATGGTGTATACTACAAAATGTCATGTCTATGACTTCAGCAAAATTCAATCTAACCTGTAGAAAAATAAAAGGTACTGACTGGTATGCAGATTACTAATGAAGTCCCAAATTTATGAGACAATAAAGGTTTGATCAGGAAAATATTTATTGGCTTTATTATATATATTCTATAGGTGGAAAGATGGATAGAAATATATCCTTATGCTTAGAATTAAGTATGTTCTAGTTCTTAAGTTTAATCTATAAGTTTGAAAATTAAATATTTATTAAGTAATGAAACAATGCTTTATCTTGTAAGACATTATAACATAGCAATAAAGTTTTCATTAGAAATATTGAGAAATTTTTCACTTCATATTATATTAGAGTACTATAAAATAAAAATCTAAATGAATCCACTTTATTAATGAAAATCTTCAAAGGATGAACCAGAGCTATAAGCAGTATTGTAGACAGAAGGCTCTTCTCCATCTAGTCCAACGCCATTCAACTGAATTCTCTCTGATCACTGGGCTACAGCAGCTGCTTATGAAAATAAACACTCCCTTGCTAGGAGTCTTAGCTGGGGTCTTTGTAGTGGATAGCAATACAGAGAGGCAGTCTGAATTTACCTTCACCTGCAATCAAATTGGGGAATAGCCCAGCTATCATCATAGAGCTTTCATCCAGCAATTGATGGAAACAGACACAGAGATTCAGAAGAAAGCCTAAAGCCGAGCTCCTGGAATCCAATTGAAGAGAGGGAGGAGGAAATATATGGACAATGAATATCAAGGTCATGAAGAAAATATATAGAGAGACAGCTAAACCAAGCTTCTGAAAACTCATGAATGTTTGACCAACAACTGTGGAGCCTCTAGGGAACCAAACTAGGCCCTCCATATTTGGGAGCCAGTGTTGAAGCTTGGAATATCTATGAGACACCTGGCAGAAGGACAAAGATCTGTCCCTTGTGTATGAGCTAGCTTATTGGAAACCCATTCCTTATGGTGGGATGCCATGCTCAGTGTTAATGCTGGGGTGGTGGAGGAGGGGGGACTTGGTCCTTCCACTGTTTAATGTGCTAGACTTTATTGACTTCCCATGGGAGCCCTTACCCATTGGGAGGAGTGGATGGGAGTGGTCTGGAGGGAATGTGGGGGGAGGGAGTGTCTTCAATGGGAGGAGCAGTTGAGGGTGAGAAATGGGGATTGAAGGCAAATTGAAATTAAGAAAGAAAAGAAAAGAAAAGAAAAAAGAAAGGAAAAGAAAAGAGAAGAGAAGAAAGCAAAGAAAAGTAAAGGATCACTCTATGGCTTAATATCAGTTACAATAGTTTGGTCAACGGCTTAATCTAAGACTTACTGGCTAGCTCTAACTAAAACTAGCCCATTTCTATTAGCATGTATTTTGCCACGAGGCTCATGGCTTTTTAATCTCACAAATGTTTTCCTGTCAGCTACATGGTGTCTTCTTAACTCAACTCTCTTTGAATCTCTCTGTATCTTTGCTTGGACTTCCCACCTAGCTATATTTTGCCTGCCCATTTATTTAAACATCTTTTTTATTTATCAGCCAATGAGAGAAACACATAGTCACAGCATAAACAAAAATAAGGACATTCCATATCAAATCCCATTTTCTTTCTAAATAAAAAGAAAGGTTTTAATTTTAATGTAGCAAAATTATACATAACAAAATAGCTATCAAATAAAAATTACAGTTACAATATTTAATCTATTTTTATTGGCCAAAATTAAAGAAAATACTCTATCATATATCTTATTTCTGTGACTCTAAAGTTTTATATCTATTTTATCTTTTATTATAACTAAAGAAAACTATAACTATATCTGTCTTTAACTCCTTTAAATACCCCAGAAGGATATAATATTACCTTAGTAAACAGGAAGTGCATTATAAGCAACTTCCAAAACTCTAGGAATGATAGAGATATCTCCCTGCCTGGAGAGTCACCTAAAGTTCTTTTGCAACATTACGTCATCCACTTTCAGCCTACAGGTCCAGAGCATCTGGTAGGCTTTTAGTGAAGCAGGAACTTTGATGATCTCTCCTGCCTTGTGCTGGCAAAGTTTGTCAGTTGCTTCATTCTGTGTTCCACACAATGTCTGGCAATTTCCTTTGTGAAGCAGGAACCCTGAAAGAGCATACCATCTCATCTTTGCAAATTCAGCAGTCATTCTTCTGTGTGTATCCAGTTCATACAGCATACCATCAGCAGTTCAAGCTAGAGCAGTTTCTTGCCCAAAAGGATAGCCTTGGCACACTGAAGGCAAATTACACAAGTTTCTTCAATGCCCATCAGCCTCACTGCAATAGATTGGAAGTGCCAGAAGCAGACACACGTTACTGCTGAGAAAAGTCTAAGTTTTTAAAACATTTTTAAATGCCATACTCCATAGGTCTTTGAAGTGTTGGTGTTGAAATGTATTTATCTAACTGAAATATACTTCTATATAACTGAAAACATAATCAATATGACTAAATGTTTGATTATTATAGATGACTATCTATTAATCTGTATTTCTTAAGTATACGTTACATTTTAAATGAGCTATATAAACATAATACCAAAAATAAGAGTGGAAATAAATATATACAGTATAACAAAATTGACCTCTAATTTGTATCAATAGACTCAAATCCATACCATTGTAATACTTTCTATACCATATCCTCCCCCTCTTTAGAAAGAGATTGATTGTGATCATTAATCATTTATAATCAACCCCTCTTAAATGAAAGTAAATATATCCTTAAGCTCAAATTTTAAAGCCAGTACAACTTAAATATATATTTTGGTTTAGGGCAGCAGTCCCTAGAACAAATGTCTCTCTGCAATTAAAAAAAAATTAAAGAAAACACAATAGCACATATAAACCAGATTTGGGGATTTTTCCGTCTTTACATGGATATATATGTATGTATGTGTGTGTGTGTATATATATATATGGATTGTATATATTTATATATAAATATGTGTGTTTATATATGGATCATTTTTAAGAACTTTTAAATATTTATTTTGATTTATGACTGTAGTTTCTCTTTTTTCTTTCTCAAGCCTATGTAAATCTATTGAACACACTGTTACCTGTTTAGAGGTATTTTAGGTCTGAAATCTTTCCTACTGTGTATCTATAATCCCTTTCTGACCAAGGAAATTTTTTAAATGGTAAGCTGCATGGTTGCTACAGCCCTGGATGCTGGCTCCACCTCTCTCTGCCTTTCAACATGGTGTAGGTATGTTTACTGCCAACTCTGCTAATCAAGTTTGCTGCCCCACCTCCAGGGATGCAGCAGGTCCATCCTGCCTTTAAGCAACTTGCAGAACACTGTTCACGTATCCCCATTTAAGTGCTCCCTAGCAGGACCTCCCAAAAGAGCCAGAGCCCTTCCTGTTATCAGCATGAACCAGGAAGCCATCTCTTAAAGGAGCTACCCAGTTTTTGCTGCTAACACAATCTCTTAAAGAAGCCCTGCCTCTGCTTGCTGCCTTCAGAGCCTATCTGAAAAAAAAATGCAGTTACAAAGAAGCTGTACTTGACTCCCAATTTTTGTGGGCCTAGAAGTCCTTTTTAAATTTTTCTTTGCTTTGTCTTATTTTATTTTATTCTTTTAAAATTGTTTTTATTGAGTTATATACTTTTCTCCACTTCCCTTCCTCTCCCTTCCCCTTCTACCCTCTCCCAAGGTCCCCACACTCCCAGTTTACTAAGGAGATCTTGTATTTTCTACTTCCAATGTAGATTAGATCCATGTATGTCTCTCTTATTGTCCTCATTGTTTTCTAGGTTCTCTGGGATTATGAATTGTAGGCTGTTTTTTCTTTACTCTATGTCTAAAAGCCACTTATGAGTGATTACACATGATATTTGTCTTACTGGGACTGGGTTACCTCACTCACTATGATGTTTTTTAGATCCATCCATTAGCCCACAAATTTCAAAATGTCATTTTTTT
>LOJH01045625.1:0-13559 GCA_001685095.1 Ellobius talpinus
AGCTGTGCGGGAGCCGGGCGGGACGAAAAGCAGGCCTGCTCCCCTTTTACTACATACTTGTATCTCTTTTTGGAGTTACCTATTTTCATTTTTACCAAAATGTAAGCTTAGTAAGGATACAAAGACATAGCATTATTTGTTGTGGTTTTCCCAAGGACAGTGTCCAGGTCACAGCAGATATTAAATAAGTACTTGTAGAAGACAGGCAGCAAAGAAGGAAGACAAAACCCAATGCTTAAAGCCTTCCTTCCCAAGGGGCTGGAGATAAGGCTCAGGGATTAAGAATACTGACTATTCTTCCAGAGGACCCAGGTTCAATTCCCAGCACCCAAATAGCAGCTCACAACTCCCTGTAAGCCCAGTTTCAAGGGGATCTGATGCTGTCTTCTGGTCTCCACAGGTACTGCATGTATGGTGCACAGACATACAAGCAGGCAAAACAGTCATATATACATATATAAAGATAAAACAAAATCCTTTCTTCCTGACTAGTTTAACATCATCTCATCTAGTCCACATGTCATTTGGCTAGTAGCTCTTTTATCAGAACAATTGCCTGTCTGGTATTATTTGAGGGCAACATCTTTGCTTCACTCTGTCTTTCTGCCATAATATAAGCCTATAATATATTAGGCATTAATATATTAGGTACTTAACTATCTAACCCTACATCCATGAGGAGTCTCTTCTTGAGAATTCACAGTGGTAAGGGCAAGCCTAAATAGTGTTTAGAAAGAGCAGCGCAGTGGTTGGGTACTAGCCAAGGAAGGGAGAAAAGACCAGATGGGAGGCATTCTGGGCATCCTGATAGAATTTGCCACCTTGTCTGATGTCTTGTGACAGATTCAGGGGCTAATGGCATATGTACTACAGAGCCTACTCTGAACTTAACATTTGGATGTCCTTAAACATGACTGGTTTAATTTTACTTTAAAAGCATTGGTCAGAGGCTAGACTGAGGGTTAGGGAACTTCCTTGTAGGCATGAGACCCCATGTTTAGCGACTTGCAAGGAAATAATGTTTTAAGGAGTTGGTTCTGAATGTGGATGATGAGACAATTGCTTCCTTAGGAAATAAGAGGACAGCCCTCCAAACAGGCTACACAGTAGTCCAGGCTATTATGGTGTGATAGTAGCCAAGAAATCTTTGACATGGGTAGTGAAGTATGGAATATTTGTATGTTACTCTGGAGCTTACTGCCTCCATATCATGGCAGCACCCATGGCTGACTCAAGACATGGCAGTGCTTAAACACACTACAGAGCTTCAAAAATGGGCAGATAGAGATAGTCAGCCTCAGCCTGGAAGTCGGGTCAAAGGATCTCTACAAGTCAGAGGTAAATGAGGACTCACCAAAAGAGCACAGATTCATTCACTCCTCATGAATTAACCTGCTAATTTATCCGTCATTCATTCTTTCATTTACCATTCACCTCGTTCATTCATCATCCACTCACTCATTTTTCCCAGTGCTGGCTGAGTAGTTTCTCTGTTCACAGTTCTGTCTTCAGAGTTTACTGTAGAGTAGGACAGAAACCATACCCAAGTTCCTGGTGACACGATGTGATAAGTGCTTTTTAAAAGTAAAGCCAAGGTTCACTTGAAGCCTCAGAGAAAGATTAATAAATTCTGCACTACAGGATGTAAAAATATCCAAATGTCATTTTCAATCGACATTTAGAAAAGTCACGGAAGAGATAACATTTGAACTGTTCATAAAAGGATAAGAATGTACATGATGCCACCTAAGATATCTGTTGTTCAGGATGACACTTGCACAGTTATATCCTGCAGGGCCAAAACCTATTCTGTTATCTTGTTATAGCTCGAAAAATGGTTGCTTCAAGCGCTGGTTTGTTGCTGGAGACTTCCTCTTCCTTGTGCAATTCTTCCTAATTTACTTTACTGTTTCCATCCTGCCTGCTTCCAGAGAGATCTGGAGGTGGTCATCTACTTCCTATCGCTACCGACTTCATACTTATTTCAAGTACTTTATGGTCCAGCTCAGGCAATTTGTACTCCTAACCAAGAAACAATGCACAAAATTGCACGACAATGTTGGTTACCACGACTTGCATAAGATATTAAAAATCTTAGCTTTGCTATATTGTCTGTTTCCCATTGCCCCGCCTACCTAAAGGCGGATCTTTTACTAGCATAAAAACACCCCAGATGAACATACTATGACCATCTTAGAGAATGTCATATGCATTTGTTTTCTGGGTGGTGGTGGTAGTGGCAGAAGTGGCAGTGGTGGTGGTGGTGGTGATGGTGGTGGTGGTAGTGGCAATAACTAACTTGCAGGCTGGGTATTTAACACAATGCATCTCAGTTATAGAAGTTGAGAAGCCCGATGTCACTGTGCTAGGCAATTCAGTTTCGGATGAGGATACTCTTCCTGATCTATAGATGGTCATCAACTAGA
This sequence comes from Ellobius talpinus, assembly GCA_001685095.1. Classification (NCBI taxonomy): domain Eukaryota; kingdom Metazoa; phylum Chordata; class Mammalia; order Rodentia; family Cricetidae; genus Ellobius; species Ellobius talpinus. The sequence continues at coordinate 2,427 of LOJH01045625.1, forward strand.
TGTTCTCACGTGCCCTTCCTTTAGGGATTTGGGTGGAGCGGGGAGAGATAGCATGTCTCTCTCTCATGCTCTCTTATCTTTCTCATATATATATGTATGTATGTATGTATGTATACATACACATACACATATACATGTATCATATATATAGTTTTGCTATTGGGTCTCACTTTGTAGCCCAAGTTGACTTAGAACTCATTATGTCACTCTGGGCAATCTTGAACTTGTGGGCTGTTCTTCTGTCTCATCTTCCTGAACTCTATGATGTCCTTTATAAGGAATGAATTCCATCAGTAGGAGCCCATTCTCTCTTGACCTCCGGAACCCTAATTAGCTCTGAAAAAGCTGTCTCTAAGCATCATCACATTCGGGAGCTAAAGTTTCATTATTCAGAACCTCTGTGGCATATGGTTTCTGTTTTCTCATATGGACGACTTATTTTCTCATAGGCACACCAAACTGAAGAGATCTAATAGGTAGGAGTGCATACTTTCTGAACATTTGAAGAAAAGAGTCAGGGCTGTAACCTCTCACCTGCAAACAACGGAGCAGACACAGGCAGGGAAAGCCACGTGATGCACCTTTCAATATCAAGAACAACACCTGGGCATTGTCTCTGAAGACAGAATCAGTCAGAACTTGAGCACTTAATGTCAGACCCTTCCAGGCATCCTGTACCACAGCCTCAACATGGCTGCAAGACCTAACACTACCATCTGCCATTATAGAGTTAGCAGGCAAGAGCCACCAGGAGACATCAGAGAAGGTTGGAAAACCATCATGCTCTGTCCAATTTCCCTCCACAGCAGAGCCACTTTACTCTGGAAAACTAAAGGACTTTTAGTATTTCCTTGAGAAAATGGGAGCTACTAGGTTGAAGACATTAAACCAGTAATCTCTCTCTTAGAGATGCACCAACATTGCTTAAAGACAAAGTGACATTAGCAGCCATGGCGCGTACTGTCTGAGCAGTGTCAGGCCCACCTGCGTCAAATGGACTGACCCCAGGGGGAGTAGCTCAGATCAGATGTGTGGTAAAAGGGCACACAGTCAACTTAATCTTAAGTTACTCTGTGTATATTTACGAGTGCTGGCTGATCCTGGCTTGGTCAGACTCAAGCTACAGTGCTGCAAGATGATCTGACAGATATCACAAAAAACAAAACAAAACAGATTCTTCAATTACTGATACCCCCACATGCACTGTCCTGAGTGGGATATCAGTGTCCCTGTTACAGCTCTTTGATATTTGAAAGACTGAGCATTTGGCTTGATCTCTGGTTTTCTAGCATGTGAGGAAGAGTGGTTGGGGCTTATAGATGGGACACGCAGGCATTTTCTCCCACTGGTGGGAGATGTTATGAGGCACTGTTGACTAGAGAGTTTGCTCTGAGCCTCCTGACACATCCGTGTGTCAGCACACACCCTGTTCCTAAAGTCCACGAGCAGCAACCCCGGCTGGTGCTGGAGTCTCACACAGCTTGGGTGGGTATAAGACTGTCCATTTCCTGTTTTCTCCTTGTCCTCCCTTGCCCCCAGCTTGTCAGCTACCTGAGAAAAGACATGACAAAGCTTTGGCAAACTTGCTGAAACTTAATAAAAGTGCAGTCAGCTCTCCTCTGTGGTTGCCAAGTGAGGTTGAAGTGCTGGCTGTGGTCTCCTGGCAGAGGCCTGGGTGGCAGAAGAGGCCTGGGCGGCAGAAGAGGCCTGGGTGGCAGAAGAGGCCTGGGCAGCAGAAGAGGCCTGGGCGGTAGAAAGGCTGTGTGTTAAATGCTGACAGTCACTCTACACAGCTCTAGCTCAGTCTCTGAGGAGCCAGAGGCATGTACACCCACCCACCCACATATACAATCACACACACACATTCTCTCTCACACACACACATACTCTCTCTCAAACACACATTTTCTCTCTCTCTCTCTCTTACACACACACATTCTCTCTCTCTCTCTCACACACACACACACACACATTGAGGGAATGCATGAGTGCTGGATGCAGGGCCTAGGCTGAGCCACACCCTGTGACTTCCATCAAACCTTCACAAGACTAGCATCTTCTGTCTTAAGTTTCACAAATAACCAGAGCCAGACCCAGAAAAGGAAACTAAGTTTTCTAAGCTGAAACTTGAATCTACACCATCTTGCCCAAGCCTGGCCTTTTAGCTGCTCTATGGTTGGAAAGCGCAGGTGCGTTTGTGAATTGTGGAACCCACGTTTGAAAACTTTTCCTCTTCTCTCCCCAGATATAGTGTCTAGTGTGGGCCATTAGAATGCTCTTAAAAATGGTATATAATTATATGAACTCTTCTGAACTTCAGTGCTCCCACACTTCCCACTATGCCTTCAGTATAGATCCTGCACTCTCTGGCACAGAACCACCATGAGTTCCTGAAATGTCCTGCCTCCCTTTTTTGGCTCTTGGTCTTCCTCGTCTGACTCCAGCCTCCCTGATTCTAGTCTGCCAGCCCAGTTCAGAGAAAGGGAGCCCGACTTCCTCTGTGAAATACAATCCAACTACAAACCACCTTTGTTCAGGCTTCATACAGGCGCGAACTGTAGCAATACTCTCCTGTCAATCATTTCGTCTCTGCTTCCTCCCACTGTGTTGACAGGACTGAGCCTCATCCTTGATGTGTCAGTGCCTGATACAGAGAACATGCTCAGGAAAGATGAGAAAAGCAGGGATCTTTCTGTCCTTTGAAGACAGAAGTGCTTTCAGATTTAAAAGCTGGGTCATGATAGAAACGTGCCCCCCTACGTCTTTCGAGTGTTTATGAGTTCCCTAAAAATGAATAGTTAACGTGAAATTTCAGATTGGCTTTACACAGGCATCTGTTATTTCTGCTGACTTAGTTTTGGAGACTGAAGGCTTTCTTTTTTCTTTTGAGGAGTCCTCTTGTAGCCTAGACTGGCCTTATGTTCACTATAAAGCTGAAGATGACCTCTGATTGTCCCGCATCCTGCCTCTTCCTCCTAAGCGCTGGAGTTTCAGGCATGAGCCACCAAGTCCAGTATCACAGTTTTGTGTAGTGCTAGGACTTGAACCCAGGTCCTTGTATGTGTTAGACAAACTATCAACTGAGCTACACACATCTTGAGTCCGGGATTAGTTCTCCACAATAATGATACAGGTCAGAGCCATCAGCTCCTGAAATACTATCTTATGACATGGCTTAATGACAAGCCTGTCTCACTATGGCGACATTAAATAGAATAAACATCGGGAGATACTCCAGGATGGGGAGAGATCGAGTTTTCCTTCAATGTCTAAGCTGGGTCGTTATATTCTTTAGTGTGAGTATAACTAGCTCACAAATGTGACCCATGCTGTCTTTGGTTGGGGCTGCTCAGAGCACCCAGTGCTCTAGACGTTTCATGTCGTATCTGGAAACTCATTGCCATTTGAAGTGTGCTGTAACCATATGGTATTTAAAAACCATCGTATGTCTAGACAGAAGGTGTGTGCCCCCAAGCCCAATAACTCTGCTTTAGAAGACACTTGTTTTTACTAGAAGAGCCACATTGCCTTGAGTGCATTGCTTATGGAAATGAGACATCATTTGGTTCCAACAGTGGGCAGAGAGTGACTAAATCAGAGTCTGCAGACAGGCTGTATGACTCAGCGTCTCCATCCACACAGTCAGTGCTACTGACAACATCAGTTCTCTGTCCCTGCTATGCATACTAATATGCTAATGAGAAAATAACATTTATAAAGAATGTTGTACCTCTTGGCAAAAAGATCCTATCCTATTTTTAACATCTGACTTTGTCAGCAAAGGCTCCACCAAAGCTCATTTCCTCTGGGTTGAGAAGGCCTGAAGTAATCAGTCCCAGGAGGCACTACTGAGAAAGTATAGCATTAGATGATTGACAGGGGCTTCAAATGTTAAAGGCATCATAGCGATGTTCTTCAGAAGTTGGTGGGAAGAAGGAACATGGACATAGGTACAGTACCTTCTCTTGGATCATTTCAGGTTGAATGTGGCCACCATGCACCACACAGTAGGCAGTGTCAAAAGAAAAAAGAACTCTAAGGCCTCTTTTGGTTGCCAGGGGGTGTTTTTAGGGGTAGTATCATGTTCTTTGGTACTTTCCTTCCATAGGCTCAATCCTAGCATTTGTGGGGCTCTGGAAAAGTCTGTCACATTTCCACACAGAAAATGTTGACTTGAAATATTCCAGTGTTAGAAATGAAGATGTTTCTGTGGCCAGCTGTGTTTCCTCCAGGGCTCTGTAGCCCACTTTGAGGGCATCCCTATACTGACCCCTAGGTCAATGGGATTTAGATGGTCTGAGGTAGTGCCTGGATAGAGCCTGGCTTGAATGCAATGCACAGTCTGTCAGCCTTGGTGGGCAATATCACTTTTTTCTTACCTCACTTTTCTGACATTTCTAGACCTTTCTAAGCAAAGAACAAGGATAACATGCAGGTACCACTTTAGGTGTTTTACCAGAGATAGTCTTCCTAGAACTGAGGTGGGATTCTCCCTACATAGCCTCATCCTGTGCTTGCAGGCCATACTCTCTTAGGCTTACAAGTTAAGTCCAGCTCTCTGTCCCTCTCCTGTTAAAAAAAGAAGTCATCTTTTTTCTGGGTGTTTATAAAATTCAAAGATCTCTTGTCTGGCTAAAGGGTGGCCCAGTGTTTATTTTCCATTTCCAATATGCCAAAGACACAAGTCAGCCATTTTTTTCTGGAAACATGGACCTGGAAACATCAGAACAGAATTTAGCAAAGCCTATAACGTTGCTCTGCTTCAAGACTGAATCTCTCTAGAGGCAACTTGGTATGGGTGCACTGTCAGTGGCTGGGGCTACCAGAAGTACTTATGCCACCATTTTCATAGTCAAAAAGTATCTGAGCCCTTCTGGCTTCTAGAAACTTCTCTCATGTTCTCTCATCACATGACTCCTCAAGGTAGTTTGAATCCCATCTTGTGCCATTTAGACTTACTTTGCTTGTATTTGAACTTCATACCAATGGAATCATGCCACAGACAAACTCTTAGGTTTGAATTCTTTCATTCCCAGTGGGACTCAGCTGGGTTATTAAGTATGCTCTCAGTTAGGGAGCAGCAAACCTTGGGTGAGACATGAGAAAACAGTCTGTCTTCATGTCTCTTGCTCTTATAACTACCATGATATTATATACAGCTGCCTGTAATGGTTCAAACAATAAGCCAAACCATGTCTTTGCTGGGTGACTTTGTCTTATTCATTTAATCCTCATATTACAAACTAGAGGTACCACCAATTCTTGCATTCAAAGGGTTTATAGGAAGGATTAATCGATACTTCATGGAAGGTAGACACTGTCTGGCTAATTCAATAGCTAGTCTTAATCTTTTATTGCCTATCTTCCCAAAGAGAATAAAAGCTGCCTATTGCCTTCCTAATCTCCTGACTTGCTAATGGCAATCAGTATATTCCAGTGCTGGTTGACGAAATAGATGAAACAGAGGCTAAGGGTTTGCTAGAAAATTCTATGCCTCTTTATAAAAAGGACTATGTAAGAAGGGTAAGACTCTTGTTTACTATTATTTTTTTCTTCATGCTTGTCTTTAATGCAGATGTGATGTCTGGCACAGTGGTTGACATTTTGTGGAAGTCAAGGATAAAGTCAACCCACTAAGAGTTACATAAGAGAAGAAAAGAGTTTTTCTCCTTAACGATACTGTTGAACTGCCAAGCCAGACCTGAGATGACTGTCTGTAGATGGCCTATTGATTAAAAATACATAGCTTAGACTTCCTGTTAAGGAAGAAAATATAGTTTGAGAATTAAGGCACTGCTGATCATAATTTCTATGATGTGTACTAAAACCAGTATATCATTAAAAATGCTTTTCATGATACCTGTATCCAAGTAAGAGCTCAATAAATGTTAAGCAATTACATTGACATCTGTGACTGGATCCTGGGTCCAAATGTGCTTACTCCTGTGATCCAGTAGTGATTTTCAAGAGATGCTTTTTAGGAATTAATCTAGGTAGCTGCCTTTTCCCTATGGCTTCAACTGTGAGTCTCAGGATTGTTCTGCCCCCCCCCATCCTTCAACAAAGTAATGCCTGGCTGTACGTCCATGTTTCCTGGATGTGCTCTCTGGGCAGAATCCTGATGAAGTGCAAGCTGTCCCCATATACCCCAAAAAATGTATCAGAAAGACAGAAGGAAAGAAAGAAGAAAGGAAGGATGTAGAGAAAAAGAGAAGAAAAAGTTAAATATGACCTATGCCTTTCTGCCTTATTAAAATAAAACATTCAGACACTTTAAAGGCATTTCCCAAAGAGTCTTGATATGTGTATCAGGCCAGGAACTAGCAATCAACAAGAGCCTGGGGCTCACACCTGGTTATTTTTAGACTGGTTAGCCTGTCTTTATCTATGTAATAAGGTGCAAGCTAAAACACATTCCCCAGAATGTCATTTCTGTCCATTTGTTATTGCTGCACTGACCAAATGCCTGACCAGAAGCAATGTAAGGGAGGGGGGAAGTTTTATTTGGCATAGGGTGAGGGGATGTAGTTGGCCATTGCAGGCAAGGCCCAGAGGCAGCTGGCTCTGTAGTGGTGGGAACAAGTGGCAGTTCTTGCTCACATCTCAGCAAATCAGAATGCAGTTAAGTTCAGTTTTCCCTTTTCTTCTTTTATTCAGTCTGGAATCCCAGCCCATGGGATGGTGCTGTCTATATTCAAGGTGAGTATTCTGTCCTCAATTATTCCTCTCTAGAAATGTTTTTTCATCCCCTGCAAAGGTGGCCCTCACTAATGTCCTTGTCATTTCTTAGCTTAATTAAGTTCTCAATCAAAATCCACCATTGCAGCATCTACTGCAAACTTTGAGCATCTTTTAGCAGATTACCCTTGGCTTGTCTAGATCAGCAGCTGTGTCCGGAGAGCCTGCTATTAGCAAGGCACCCAGGTAAGGAAACAATATGGAGGGAGGGAGGGAGAGAGAGAGATTTCTCCACATTCAAGAAGTCTTTCCACTGACTGCTACAATTCTCTTTTCCCTATTATATGTGTTTAATGTTTCCACTTGGCCTTGCTGCATGGGAAACCCTCTGCTGTTAGTACAGCTAACTTCATATGCACTGTATATTTTGACAATTATGCTATAGACTAGATTGAGCAAGCCAGTCAAATCACTTAGAAAAAGGACAAGTGAAATGCTGAGACAAACAATTATTTATTATATTTATATTAGAGCATTATGTATTATTATAAATAATTATTAATTTTATTATTTATTTAGACAGGGTCTCACTATGTAGCCCTGACTTGGCCTGAAACCATGTAGACCAGGTCAGCCTTGAGCTCACAGAAATCCTCCTGCCTCTGCCTCTTGAGTGCATTGTGATGTAGCCCTTTAGTTTTCTTCCTGCCTCTGCCTCCTGAGTGCATTGTGATGTAGCCCTTTCATTTTCTTCCTGCCTCTGAAACTGTCTCCTAAGTTTCAGGCTTTAAGAGAGCACTGGGCTACAGTGCTTAGAACCTGAAAGACGTCTCCATGAGAACAAGGCTTGTCACTGCTTGTGTGTTCCAGGCTGGAAGGATAGGGGCATCATTTGGAGTCCTCTGCCCCTGAGGACTGCAAGGCCAGAGCTCCCTGAGTAAGGTACAGATTGTCCTAGTTGAGACTCAGTTCCCCTCTTTATTAACCTTCTTTCAGACCAGGGAGCTTCAATACTGCATTTCTCTAATGACAACGAGCTTTTTCCAAACTAGGACTGAGGGCAGGCAGATTGGAAGTTGTGGACTGAACCACAATGCACAGCACAACCCAACTTGTCACCAGGGTCCAAGAGAGCCCTTGTGTTTCATTGTTTTCCCCCATGAAATCTTTCTATGTCCCAGCATTTTTTCACAGATATACAGGATGCCTGCGGGAAGCAGAAACCATGCTACCATTCTGTCCCCGGATAAAGAATGGAAACACAGTCATTGCAAGGCTATAAAACCATGTGCACGCTCACAGCTTGCATACAGTTGTGACTAGCAGAAAACTTGAGTGAGACAAACTTTTTTCTTTTTAATATTATTTAAATAACATTTAAATTTATTTTACATACTAGCCAGTTTCCCCTCCCTCCTCTCCTCCCATCCCTCTCCCCTTTCCCATCTAGTCCCCTCCCCATCCGCACTCAATCTCCATTCACAAAGGGGCAGACCTCCCATGGGCTTGCACAAAGCATGGCACATCAAGTTGGGGCAGGACTGAGCTCCTTCCCTTATCTCCAGGTAATCCAACATGGAGAACAGGTTACCAAAAGCCAGCTATGTGCCAGGGAGAGGTCCTGCTCTCACTATTAGAAGCCTTACTAAGAGACCAAGCTACACGATTGTCACACACACAGGCTCCCTGACTGTTGGTCCACTGTCCATGAGCTCCTGAGAGCTCAGATCCGCCGTTTCTGTGGGTTCCCCCATCATGACCACCCCCAGCTTGTAAATCCCTCTTCCCTTTCTTCAGCAAGACTCTCAGAGCTCAGCACAGTGCTTGTCTGTGGATCTCTGCCTCTGCTTCCATCAGTTACTGNTTAGAAGCCTTACTAAGAGACCAAGCTACACGATTGTCACACACACAGGCTCCCTGACTGTTGGTCCACTGTCCATGAGCTCCTGAGAGCTCAGATCCGCCGTTTCTGTGGGTTCCCCCATCATGACCACCCCCAGCTTGTAAATCCCTCTTCCCTTTCTTCAGCAAGACTCTCAGAGCTCAGCACAGTGCTTGTCTGTGGATCTCTGCCTCTGCTTCCATCAGTTACTGGATAGAGTATCCTTGATGGCAATTAGGGAAGTCACCAAACTGCTAATATCAGATGGCCAGTTCAGGCACCCTCTCCAGGACTGCTAGGAGTCTTAGTTGGGGCGAGTGAGACAAATCTTATTTCCAATTGTGCTATGTTTCCAATGTGCCCCCTAAAGTCAATGTGCTAGAAAATGAGTCCCTGGTGTGATGGAGTTGGGAGGTGGGACCTTTGATGCTGTTATTTCAAGAGTGGGCTAGTGATGGCAGGAGTGGGTTTTGGATGAAAAAATGAGTTGGGCTGTAGCCTATCATGACTTCTCTAGCATGTACCTGCACATGCATGCATATGGTATGTGTGTACATCCTCTATCACCCTGCCTCCTCCACCATGGGGAGACCCTATGGGTGCCTGTGTTCATCCTCTATCACCCTGACTTCCTCCACCATGGGGAGACCCTATGGGTGACTTTTTCATCCTCTATCACCCTGCCTCCTCCACCATGGGGATACCCTATGGGTGCCTTGTTCATCCTCTATCACCCTGCCTCCACCACCATGGGGGAGACTCTCCCTCCGTTGCCAGCCCCTCCACTGTGGCCTCTCCAGCCTCCTGAACTGAATCAAAGAACCGGCTCTTTGCAAATGACCCGGGCTGTGGGATTCTGTTGTAGGGGCACAAAGCAGATTAAGATAAGGCGTTGTTAAGGTTGCCTGTTAATATTGTAGGGGTGAGTCCCATCTGAGAAACATTGCCCATAATGAAATAAATCAGCTGTGATCACTAGGCAAGAGCATGCTTTATGTAAGCGATGCCATGGGTAATGAATTTTCATCAAATACTTGAAGTGACAAGGAAAACGGGCTGTTTGAAGAAACTCTGGGACAAATTCTCATTTAATGTGGTTAATTACCTCCCAGTTTGTTACCTGTGGCAGCAGCGTTCAGAATTTTTAATTTACCTAAAATTCCCAGCTTCTCTTCTGCCTTCATTACCTAACACACTCATGAGTCCAGAAAGACAACAGTTCCTTCCTCAGGGTTTGCATGTCTGCTCAAAATAACTGTAGTCACTTCTTGAGCACATATAACCATACACCCAGCATCTCATGTGCTCTGTTTGTATGACATGTGGGTGTTGTACACCACACATGTGTGGGACACATGGTAGAAGTCAACCTTAGGTATCATTCCTCGGGAGATAAACTATTTTTTGAGGCAGGGTCACTCACTGAATCTGGAGTTTGCCCATTAGCCAAGGCTGGCTGGCCAGTAAGCCCAAATATCCACTGGTCTCTGCCTCCCCAGCTCTGGAGTTACCAGGCCATGCCACTATAGCCAGCATTTTTTACATAGGTTCTAGGTATTGAACTGAGGTCTTTGAGGTTCTCATAGACTTGCACTTTACCCACGGAGCTCTCTCTCAGGTCTCCTGTGCTCCACCTGTTAACAGTCCCCAGCTGCTGCAGCCTTAAGTGTTTCTCTCTGCTAATGAAGACTGTAGCAGCCCCAGCCGGGGAGGTGTCACTGGTGCTCCTGTTACTGGAGCACAGCATATCTGATCAGAATCTCTGGGACCCGTCACAACATTCCTCTGCATCTGCTGCTGACACACGCTCTTAGACACATCAGTCTGGAAGCACAGAGTCTGGCTACATGAGCTAAGTTGGGGAAATTTTGAAAGCTGTATAAAATTGTGTTCTGCTCATAGCTCAACCCAAAGAATAATTTTGCTTTGGGTATACTTGCTTAGAATTGCCAAGTACTGCAGCTTAGAAAAAAAAAATCTTAAAAAGAAAAAAATCCAAACCCAGCTGCCTATATTCAGTCATCTGCACCACATCACTTCCTAAACTGTCATGTCCCCTTTGGCACTGGTGGGACAATGAGGTGACACTCTAATCCATGTGTTATCTGAGGCAGAGTTTCGTAGCAGTACTTTCTCGTTGAAACCACCAGCTCACAAATAATGACACGGCGACTATTGGCTTAGACTTGTTCTCAACTAGCTCTCACCACTTAAATTAACCCCATTTGTATTAATCTACATTCTGCCATGTGGTGTTACCTCATCTCCATACTGCCCATCCTGCTCCCTCCATGATGTGGGATTCCCCTCTGTATGCTATGAATACCATTGGTTAATAAAGGAACTGCTTTGGGACTATAGCAGACCTATAGGGGAACAGAGCAAGGTGGGGAAAACTAAGCTGGGAGAAAGGAGACGGAGTCAGAGAGAAGTCATGTAACCCTGCTGGAGACAGATGCCAGAATTTTAGCTGGTAAGCAACAGCCACGTGGCGATACACAGATTAATAGAAATGGGTAAAATTAATATGTAGGAGTTAGCCAATAAGAAGCTAGAGCTAATGGGCCAAGCAG
>LOJH01045627.1:468-14027 GCA_001685095.1 Ellobius talpinus
CAGGCATACACACAGACAAAATATTGTATACATAATAAATAAATAAATATTAAACAAAGATCCTATTTAAAAACTAATTATGAAATGCTTTAACACAGGAGTAACAAAGTAGGAATGTACAACAAATTGCCTAAAATTACTTTGAAATCTAATTTCACCCCATAACACTAAAATGAGGAAAGCTTTACTAATGAATAAATACAATAAAACACAAGTTCACACTGTGGAGAATGAACTCTGGCATATCAATTCTTAAAAAAGCATAGCAGAATTAATAGAGTATTTTTCTTTTCTTCAGATTATAAAGTACATATCAATCCTGCAGTTTCTAAATATGGAAGAAATGGTGAGAAAAATAATAAAAGACAATAGTGTTTATGACAGAGCATGGATTTAGCACACCGATGAGAAGGAAGATTTTAAAGCAATTCAAGTGTGAAATGGGGAGGGTCTTTTTCTGAATTTTATCAAATATATTTAGATTTAAATCTTTTTAATAGGTAATTATAATTTCTTCACAGTTGGGTGGGTTGGCAGTAAGTTGGAATAGTTAACATAAGTCTGAAGGTGATTAAAGTAACTTTAGGTATCATAGTTTGAAGTGCACAGTGCCACAATCCACTCATAACTACATTTCTCTACAACTTGAAATTAAAATACTCAGAGAATTGTAGAAATAAAGCATGGATGAATTCTGCTTAAATAAGTATTAAAAAGATGGGTGAAACAGAATAAAACTTTCCCATGAGCCTCAGGATCTGTTGTGTGATAGCCACTACTATCTTGTAGACTGGTCTCTATTACTTTTATCTGTTTTTATCTTATTTCATTTATTTACTTGTTATTTGTGTGTGTGTGTGTGTGTGTGTGTGTGTGTAGAAACTCAAAGGTACCTTATGGTATTGTAAACTGTCATGTTCACAAAGTTCTCAACAGAAAATATAAACTCTGTATTCTTTGGCTCAAGTTTTAGAGGACCACTCAATGACTGAAAGAAGAATTTGAAACAATTCAATCTCAAAACCAGATCTCTCAGTTACTACAGCAAAATAGACAAAATAGATGGCTATTGAAAATATTTTTAAAGTATTTTAGTATTTGAGAATAATTAATAAAGTGTTTTCATCATATTCATTTTCTGTCACACAACTCTTTCTAGTCCAGCCCACATACCCATCTTTTGTAACCATCCCTTTTATTGAAATCCACCAAGGACAGTTTGTGCTGCCTCAGTATTGTTAGAAGTGTGATCCTCCACTAGGATGTAGTAGACTTAGCAGGGTCTACACTGTTAAAAAAAATGGCTCTCCTTTTCTTTCAGTGTAGTGGAGACTACTTTTTCATTTTCCGGATGTGCAGACCCAAATAATCACACAAAGACTATAATAATGACAATACTGCTTAATCAATAGCTTAGTCATATTCCTAGCTAGTTTTTATACCTTAAATTAACCAATTTCTATTATTCTGTGTATCACCATGAGATTGTGGCTTACCAGGTAAGGTTCTGGCATCTCCTTCGTCAGCTACATGGCGTCTCTCTGATTCAGCCTATTCTTTCTCTATATCTCTTCTAGCCTGGCTATATTCTGCACTGCTCTAGGCTGAAGCAGCTTCCTTAATAACCAATGACAATAAAAACATTCACAGCATAAAGAGGGAAACCCCGCATCATTTCAGAAGCTCTCAATTACCAATAGTTCTATGATCAGCACTGAGACTCCACACCCATTTCCCATTCTTGGATTCTTTTTAGCTTGGGCTTGCACAGGGTTTGAGCATGCTGCCACACATGCTTGGTTTCATGTATGCAAGGAACTAGTGTGTCTAGAAAACGCTTTGTCATTATCTACTGCCTCTGGCTCTTACATTCTCTCTGTCACCTCATCCACATGTTTGACCCATCACAATATGCTCAGATAATAATTTAAAAAATATAACAAATGTTTGTATGGATATGGGGAAAGGGAATACTTTTACACTGCTAGAGGGGTCTTGCAAACTGTCAGAGATACTTTGGAAATCAGTGAGAACACTCCTTAGAAAACAGGAAATAGATCTGCTACATGATCCCACTATACCACTCTTGGGCATGTTTCCAAATGAAAATTATTTTGTGTATTTTAATATTGTACCAAATTTCACAAATATTCTAAATTTTTTAAGTGACTGATCAAAGTACTCAATTCAGGAATGTTATTTCTTTGTTTGTTGCCTTTACAATTGTTCTTTCTCAATTATTTGTCCATGATCAATTTGACTATAATAAAAAAGATACATCTGTTAAAGATGCACTATTATATTTACTGAAAGTGTCAAATACATCATATCATGTCCTTTTTGTGAGAGCTCAGAGGAACAATTTCTTTAATGCTCTAATATCAAGAAAATAGGCTGCAGGCTTTCTGCTGAATTCTAATGAGGTTATATACAATCATACCTACTCTACTTTGACCTAATAGAATATTTGAAATTAAGCTTTAGCTTTTCCAATAGCTTAATATTTAATTATGAAAAATTTTCAAATACACAAATTAAATAGGGTGCTGAATGTCATGCATCCATAATACAACCTAAAATGTTATCTATTCTTTATTTTTTATTTCATCAAAACGGCCTTCTATTCTCATATTTTTTCATTTTACTTACAGTTACGTTATGGGTGATTTACATTCTTGGCAATGCTTGAATATTAAGGATATTATAAATTATATCTAACCTAGCACTTTGCCACTGTCTAAAGCATCAACCATATCACTTCTTTATCTAAGTTAGTGTTTCATAACAACAGGGTGCAATCTTGTCACACCTAACTCATTCTCCAGTATCTTCTAACTTACCTACCTTTCACTCATATTTGTTTTAATTTTTAATCTTTTAATATTCTTTTGTCAGAGTTCAAATCTTTTAAACATAATGCATTGATCAATTAAAGAAAGGGGAGACTTGTTTTCAATAAATCATTTTCCAAACTACATGTAAATTGATGCTTCTTTAGAAGAAGAAAATTATTTCTTAAATAGCAAAAAGTCTAATACTACTGTTGGTATGTGGGAGAAATGAATACATTGCTTCTAAAAATTGTTAATATATGAGCTTGTGTTATTAAGTATATTAACACAAGCAAAAGAAATTCAAGTTTAATTTAATAAGAGCTAAATCTAACTTAATGTTATTGAGAAAAAACACAAACTTCCAATATTATGATTTTAACTATGTGTGCTACAACTATTTGCTTTCATTTCTAATGCTTTATTGCTGATATCTAACCTGTATTTAGCATAATGGCTCCATTGTCATTGGAATGTATGGTGGTTATGATTAGTCATTTATTTTTAATAAAGTCATTTATTAACTTTAATTCATTTACTTTAATAGTATTATTTAAAAAATTTTAAAACAGACCATCTTTGAAGCATAGGTATCGTATCTAGAGTAGAATTTCTAAAATTTCTTATTATGTTAACATGGGTCCATATAATGTTTTCTTTTATTGATTATTAGGAATGACAACAAAAATAGTTACATATGTCATTTTTGCTCTATGCTACATTATATTCTAATTGCTTTTTAAATATTCTAAACTGCTCAATCAGATATAGATATTTGTCTACATTTTATAGCCAAAAACATTTCCTATTTTGGTAAGTTGGAGGATAAGTCTTCTGTCTCCATAAACTGATGGTGTAGTTTTGAACTTCAGCACCAACATTTATCACCCCAGTGACCTTTCTGAAGCTTTTATTACTTATTGCTATGTAACTGTCAAACTAAGTAAGTGACATTAACTTTCTTTTCACTCTTGTTTTTTTAATCTCCTTCTCTCTTTCTCCATATGATTACTTCTCCTCCATGGGGTTGCCCATGCAGCTTAAGATTCATATAGACTCTTCATAGACCAATGGCAATGTTATGCCTTGTGATGTAGTTACAGATAAACCTTGAAAGACCATCTTTCTTTGTTGTTAGTGGCTATGTGTCTACCAATGTTTACTATCAATAATTTTGAATAGTTTTTAAATCCACTATTTTAAGAAATTACCTTTTGAAAAGATAAGCTTTCCATTTTATACTTTGAAAGAAGAAAATAGTCTATGGCCATACCACCCTGAATGTGCCCAATCTCGTCTGATCTCGGAAGCTAAGCAGGGACGGGCCTGGTTAGTACTTGGATGGGAGACTGCCTGGGAATACCGGGTGCTGTAGGCTTTAAAAAAAAAAGAAAGAAAGAAGAAAATAACTAATAATTTAGTGCCCAGTTAAAGAAAATATATATTATGCTTTCTCCAATGAGTACATATTAATACAGAAACATATACGTGAAACACTGCAGAAATAGATGTAGCATTAGTTAAATATTTGTAGGTCGCTGGAAATGTAATAGCAAAGGTAAAACAAACAAGTTGAAAGAATGAGCTACATTAATGTAGAAATAACTTTTCTTCCTTGTTTCTAATGGAGTTAATTGTTCATATTATTTAAAGGCAAAAAAGAGAAAATCTAATTTATAAGTAACCACCTTCTTCAATCACACAAGAGAAGTGGAGGATAAGAGAGAGGTGGAGGAGGAAGAGAAGGAAGATAATAAGGAAGAGGAAAATAAAGAACAGTAACAACACCTGAAAAGTCAAAATAAACAAGATCACCTGACAAAATTGGGAACATAGTTGTGGGGGGAGAAGGGAGGAGAGAAGAGTAGAGCAGGGGATAGCGAGAACTTGAGGGAACGGGATAGTCAAGATGGAGGAAGGACAGAGATAACAGCAAGAAAACAATATCTTGATTGAGGGAGCCATTGTGGGGTTAGCAAGAAACCTGGCTCTACAGAAATTCCCAGAAATCTACAAGGATGACTCCATCTAAGACCCTAAGCAAAAGAGGGGAGGGTGCCCAAACTGACCCTGCCCTGTGGTCAAACTGATGAATATCTTAAATATCACCATAGAGCCTTTATCTAGCAGCTGATGGAGACAGGAACAGAGACCGGAAGAGGAGCACTGAACTGAGCTCCCAGGGTCCGCTTGAAGAGTGGGAGGAGTGAGAATATGAGCAAAGAGGTCAAGACCATGATGGGGACACCCACTGAATCAGCGGAGCAAATAGGAGCTCACCAACACCGGATGGACAGGGAAGGAACCAGCATAGAACCTAACTAGTCCCTCTGAATGTTGTTGACAATTGCGTGGCTGGGGCAGACTGAGGGGCCACTGGATATGGCACCAGGATTTGTTCCTGCTGCTTGTGCTGATTTTGGGGAGCCTGTTCTCTTTGGATGGATACCTTGTTCAGCCCAGATATAGTGGGGAGGGCCTTGGACCTTCCCCAGTGTGATGTGTTTTGCCCTCTCTGGGGAGTGAATGGGAGGTGTGGTGGGTGAGCTTGGTGGAGGGAATGGGAGGAGGGGAGGGAGGGAGAACTTGGATTGGGTATATATGATGAAAAAAAAGATAGTTTGCTGTCTTTTTTAACAATACCACACAGAAAAAATGGTATTGGCAATAAGGGGAAAAGTTTGGGACAGAGTATTTCATCAAAATACATTATATGCATGTGTGATATCCTCAAACAATAAAAATATTACATGGGAGAAAAAGGTAATAAAAAGAGAGTAAAATCAAGATGGTATTGTAGTCCAGTTTTCTGGACACTGTGTGTTTCCTGAACATTAGAGAAAGAGTAAAAGGCTAGAAAGTGAAGAACAAACATTTTGCAAATAAGACAACAGGGTTAACAGAGGAGATGGGAGTTGATGCCTCATTCTGTCCCCCACCAGTCACGGGCAGCACACGGTACTGTTCAAGGAAAGACTTTGTCTTTTGAGAAAAGAGATCCCCATCAACCTATGTTCTTTCTTATCCTCTAAATATCTTTACTCCTTATTTTCAGTCTAGGATCCCACTGTGACATGAGAACCACTCACTTTCTTGAAGAATTTATATAGTATGTTGCCACCCTTGGATTCTTCATCTGGGTTTATCCAAGAAACTCCTTAAAAAGAACTGCTCCCTTTTAATTCCTCTTCTCATGTAGTGGGGGACATGACCACATAAATAACTACTATTACGTCTTTATTTGAATTATTTTTATCGCATTTATTTAATCATTTGCTCAAGTGTTTGTAGGTCTGCTTGAACATATGTGCTATGAAGTATTTAGAAAGTTCACACAAGATCATGCAGGAATCCATTCTCTCCTTCTACCACATGCATTTCATAATCAAATTCAGCTCCTCAGCTTTGGCAGTAATCACTTATACTAAAAAGGAGGCCTTGCTGGGCCTTTTCTCATTCCGTAGTCTCTCTAAGTCGACACAGCTGAGTGAGTTTAAAGAGACTTCTCACAATATGCCAAGTTTTCCACCTGAAGCTAATGGTTGTTAGGATGCCAATCTGATCTGGTAACTTTGATCTGAGGTGTAGAGCTGTCAGCATTGTTCCAACTGTAATTCACCCCTCAACTTAGCCTTACACTTAAGAAAGTCCAATAAAATATGAAGTTCCTTTATCTTTTGTTCAAATATGAATTATATTAATGCAGTGCTTCTTTTCTTTGAATTTTCAAAGTCAACCCTCTCTCTCCTTATTGAAATTTTGCAGAGCTTTGCTTATAGATGATGAGTCTTCATACGTAATCCTACCTACATTTCTCCTTCTGTGCTAATATCCTCATCTACTACCCTGCCCATTAATCTACAGGAATTTTAACAAGTTCACTGGAATTTTCCTACTTTCATAACAATTGTTAGCTGAAAGTAAAGTGGGAATTTTAAGAGTCTCTTCCTTAATAAAGTAGTGCTTGGAATTATTATTTCAAAAGTTAATAAAAAAGGCACAACATGGGAAGATTCTGCCTTGGGAATAGGCAGTGAAGGTGATGTACATAGAATAAATGTAGCTGGAATATTCTTTATTTTACAATTTTTAGTGAGGTCACATCACTGTTAAAGTTCAAAAAATAATCCTGACAAATTTTGGGGGCTTATGACTACAGGTTTCTCAGCTGACCACAAGGGGGAGAGCTCTAGTCATTTCATTCTTGTGTTGAAGGCATTACTCACTGGGTTATGCTGTTTTGTACCCACCAGGGCATTCTCTTTAGGGCACTCCAGTGACTTTTATTATTATCCTTAGCCCCGTGTTCATGAGAAGGCAATGTATCTCCACAATTCAGTTTCCTACTTCAGGAGCTTCTATAGACACTATACAAAGGAGGTGATAGGAATAGATATTGGCTTTTTGGTTTTTTGATTTTATTTTATTTTTGAGACAGGGTTTCTCTGTAGCTTTGGAGGGTGTCCTGGAACTAGCTCTTGTTGACCAGGCTGGCCTCAAACTCACAGAGATCCACCTGCCTCTGCCTGCAGAGTGCTGGGATTAAAGGTGTGCGCCACCACCACCCAGCCTAGACATTGATACTTAAAAGAAAAAACATTGTCTAGGATCATACTAATACCTATTACCTAAGTCCCAGTTGACACCTGTTTCCATAGCCACAACTCCATCTTTAGAGAAGCAGTCTTAAAGAAAGAAACACTTGAGGAGACCAAATGTACCTCAACTGACAACAGAGTTCAATTCCATCTCCTTAAATTTACCGAAAGTGCTAAGGAGTAAAACAAGGACAAGACTGAATTGAGAAGGCAGGATGTATGTACATAAGCTTTCACCAGCAGGCTAGCAGTTGGTCATGAGTTGAGCATCCTACAAATAGGCACAGACAGAAGAAAAAATTGACAGAAAGAGGATTTCACTTCAGAAAACTTTAAACCACCAATTTAGTAAAGTACATCAAGTAAACAAAATAATTATATTTCACTTTCATTAAAACTTTTTCAGTAAATATACAGGCATAATTTTTAAAAAAAAATCACTGCCCCAAACTTGATTTTTAATTTACAATGGAGCCCAACAAATATATTGTTAGGGCCAGAATTAAGCATTCTTGGAACACATGCGAAAACTTATTTTCCAAAGGATAAGTAAAGACATGTCATCCTAGCAATGTTTCATTTAAATATTACTATCATGTGCAAGTCTGGTGTCTTACATTCACCCTTGGTTCAGAGCCTCTATTTTGTGTCAAATCTGTGTCCATATTCTTCCACAGGTCCTTCATAATGTTTTCAAAACTCATATAAAGAAAAAGCAAATGACATCAGATAGCAGTGTTTGTGATCAATTTTCTGGAAGAATAAGAATCAGCTCTCAAAAATTATTTTAACATAAAATTGAGGTCAAAGGCCTTTCGCATGGATTGGAACTCAAGTTTCAGCCAGTGACCAGTGTAGAGATCAACAGGAAAGGACTGTTTATAGATAGAGATTATGCCTATGGCTACTTTAACATGTGTGTGAAAAGAATTTCTCCATCCCCATAGCAGAGGAACTTAGCTTGTCCTCTGGAATAACACTATTTTGGCAGACTACACCCTCATGCTATGGACGATGCATGCTCTTTAAATTAATGGGGGCTAATATCCAATTTTTATTTTGCTATTTCATTTCCTAATGAAACTAATTATGCATCACAATTCAATTGAGTTATTATTTTCCATTCTTCCTTAATTCATGAATATTTTATATTCCATAAATTAAATAATTCTTGAAAAACACATTTTAAAGTCAACTGAAATAACTAAAAGTAGGGAAAAATAAATTTGTGAAAATCTTACCCAGACATTATTACCGTGCACTTTATCAAAACAACTGTTTATGTATAATATGCTAAATGTCTATGTAAAATGTAAATGCAAGACTGGATACAATTATATGGCTATCAACCTGTAAAACACTCAGTGCACAATATTCTTCGTGGAATATATTTAGCCTGGATGAGTTGAGACAGATTGTATAATAAAATGAACATGGCAAAAGTGGGTTTTAAGTCAGGAAACAGAACAGTGAAGCAATTTCCTGAGTTATTTAAATGCTTTCAAAGAGAAATGTCATTACATCCTTCAGTTACACTGGCATATAATTACATGAGCATTACAAATAACAATGTCTCACTAAGAAAAACAGAAGTTATTATAGAAGAATTCTTTCACATCATAAACCTTCATTTTTAAGCTCAGATAAGTACACAGAAAAAGAATTTAAATTTTACCAGAATTTATTCTAGTCATGAAATCATCAATTATAATTATAATTTGAAAAAAATACTTCTATCTTTATTAGGAAAACCTTTCTCAATATTAATTATATTGTTTATTAAACATTAAATTTAAACATGATTTTAGAATTAAATACAAAATAATTAATAATTATGGTAAGGTTTTTGATAAGTTTTATAAAAGATATTTAAATATTGAGTTTCATTTTGAAAAGTATTTACTCCCTTTTTTAGTCAGTTAAATATTTTCTATAATTTCAAGTTTATTCTAGCTATAAAGTGCATAATGTATGAAAAATAGCAAGCAAATATTGCTCCTAATTTAAAGACTCAAATAGTCAAAAAAAAGAAAAAAATTCTCAACTTTGTATTGCCAGTGCTCTGAAATTTCTAATTAGCATGAAGATACTTTTAAAGAGAAATAAAAGAACCTGAATAGGTTCAGAAAATATGAAATATTGTACTCTTTACAAAAGGATGGCCATAAAAGCGATAAGAACAAAATAACTGAAATGTTAGAAACTTCCTAAAAGTCACAGTAGGCCAAATATTAACACCTTAGGAACTGATACTTGGACTCTAAAAGCTTGCAAGCCCTAGATAAAAAAGAAATCAATAGCCAATTGTCAATTCTGTCCTGTTGCTCTTCACTGCTGGAGCAAATGAAGACGATAGGCAGAGCTAAGACTTTCACCTCCACTGGTACCCATAGGAAGCAATATTCATTTAACATTACAGAAATAAAAAAAGAAGTCCTTTCAGCTTGCCCCAAACCATAGGTCGCTTTTGTGAAAAAGAAATTAAAAATTATCTGCTACAAACCTGGCTGCGTCAAAGGAAGTGGAAGGAAAGAAATCAACTGCTCCTGCAGGGCAGTCAGAAAGAAAGCCCCATCATCTGGGGATCTCCCATCACACTAGATGGATGTCAGGGAGTATGGGTAAAAAAGCAAGGCACACAGCGATATGGAACACATCTTAGGTCAGAGACACACCAAGCAACCCCACATCTTACAAAAAAAAAGATAGAGTAAGAGAATCACCTCCCTAAAGCCACCCTGACTCTGCAAAGCTGTTAGATTACTGGAGATTACTGGAGATATGTGAAGTGAAAAGAAGCCCTCATGTGTACTAGGCCGGCCAGAGAAACCAAGAAGGAGCAAGAAGGAGCAAGGACACTAGGTATTCTTTCTCTGATTCCAAGACTCACACAGTTCCATGACTATGACTAAAATAAATGAATGGTAATCATAGCCACAGCGGAGCTCAAAGACAGCTCCACTAGAGATCGGATAGATTTTAAGACCCATATAACAACCTGACAAACAGTCATTCCTGAGCACAATCACTTTTTTTCCCACCTCCAACAATCTGAGGCACACAGAGTAATATAATGGCAAAAGTGGAGCAACAGAGGAATCTAAAATGGCTGAAAGACACTTAAGGAAATGTTCAACATCCTTAGCCATTAGGGAAATGAAAATGAAAATAACACTGAGATTCAGAATGGCCAAGAACAAAAACTCTGAAGACAGTTTATGCTGGAGAGGATGTAGGGTGAAAGGAACACTTCTCCATTGCTAATGGGAGTGCAAACTGGTACAGTCATTTTGGAAATCGGTGTGGCAACTTTTCAGAAAATTAGGAATCAATCTACCTCAAAATCCAGCAATACCACTTTTGGGTATATACCCAAAGGATGCTCAAACATACCACAAGNNNCCAGCAATACCACTTTTGGGTATATACCCAAAGGATGCTCAAACATACCACAAGGATATGAACTCAACTAAGTTCATAGAGTATTATTTATAATAGCCAGAACCTGGAAACAATCTAAAATGTCCCTTGACCAAAGAATATATAAAGAAAATGTAGTACTACTCAGTTGAAAAATAAATATGTCTTACAATTTTGCAGGCAAATGAATGGATCTAGAAAACATATTGATTGAGGCAACCCAAACCCAAAAATAAAAATATAATATGTTCTCATTCATAAGTGACTTCTAAACATAAAACAAAGAAAAACCAGCCTACAATTCACAATCCCAGAGAACCTAGACAACAAAGAGGACCCTAAGAGAGATATACATGGATCTAATATACATGGGAAATAGTAAAAGACAAAATCTCCTGAGTAAATTGGGAGCATGGGGATCATGGGAGAGGGCAGAAGAGGAGGGGGGAGAAAGGGAGGGGAGTGGAGAAAAATATATAGCTCAACAAAAACAATAAAAAGGAACAAAACAGCCAACAAAAGAGAGAGGAAAATAAACACCTGAGAAGAAAACAGACACTGGTGGAATCCTGGAAATGGGAAATCTGGGTAAGCAAACAAAAACTACAGATGCAACATCACTGACAGAATATGAAAGACAAAAGAGAGAATCTCAGATGCTGAAGACAGAAAAGGGGATATATATATATATATTTCCAGATACCAGTCAAAGAAAATGTTAAAACAAACAAAAAATTAACATAAAATACACAGGAAGTCTGGGACACCATGAAAATACCAAACATAAGAATAATATGGATAAAGGAGAAGAAGGAGAAACCCAGTTCAGAAACCTGCAGAATATATTTTCCCAAACCTTAGAAGAATGTGACTACAAAGATGCAAGAAGCTTACAGAACGCCAAAGAGATTGGATCAGAAAATAAAAATCCCAATGCCACATAATAATCAAAATGCTAAACATAACTAACAAAGAAAGAATATTAAAAGTGGCAAGGAAAAAAGGCCAAGTAATATATAAAGGGAAATATATTAGAATGACACCTGACTTCTCAGTGAAGACCCTAAAATACAGAAAGGCCTGGACTGATGGCTTGCAGACTCTAAGAGATCATTGGTTCCCTCCCTAAAGTACTACACTCAGGAAACTGGCAATCCGCATAGATGGAAAAAGCAAGATATATCATATAAAGTCAAATATAAACAATATTTAGATACAAACCTGGCCCTACAGAAGGTACTAGAAGGAAAACTACAGTCTCAAAAAGGTAACTACCCTGACAAAAACACTGAGAATAGATACTCTCATATCAGCAAAACTCAAAGAAGGGAAATATGCACACACACACACACACACTACCACCACCACCACCAAGAAATCCAAAATAACAAGAATCAGCAATCATTGGGCTTTAATATCTTTCAATATCAATGAACTCAATATGTCAATAAAATGACACATGCTAACAGAATGGATGGGAAAATAAGATCTATCATTCTGCTGCACAAGAAACACACCTCAACACCAACAATAGACATCAACTCAGAGTAAAATGTTAGAAAGATATTTTCCAAACAGGTAGACCTAAGAAGCAAGCTGGTGTGGCTGATCTAATATCTAACAAAATTAACTTCCTTCCAAAATTAATCAAAAGAGATGAAGAGGGACATTAAATACTCATAAAATATGCATAAAAGTATAAGAAGTATAAACATGTTATCGTTTATAAGTGGATACTAGCTGTAAAAAGAAGGATATCCATACTATAATTCACAGGCCCAAAGTGATTAGGTAACAAGGAGGGTACAAGGCATGGGGGGAAGCTTGGATCTACCTGGAAAGGAGAAATAGTAGAGATTTCAGGAGTGTACTGTGGTGACTATTGTGGATATGAACATGACAGATCAGGTCGGTGAATGGGAGAGAGAGTGTGTGTACTGAAAATTTCTACTGGAAAAGACGGCATACTCAGAAAAGGAAAAATCCACCAAGATTATATCTCAATTCTGAACATGTATGCCCCAAATGTAATGGCACCCACATTTATAAAGGGAACATTACTGAAGCTTAAATCACATATCAAAATCCACATGATAGTGAAGGACTTCAACACCCAACTCTTCAGACATCCAGACAGACCATCCAGATAGAACTAAACAGAGAAATAATGGAGCTAACAGATGTTATGACTCAAATGTACTTAGAAGACTTTTTCAGAACATTTCAGACAAACACAAAAGAATACAGCCTCGTCTCAGTAGCTCATGGAACCTTTTCCAAAATTGGCCATGTACTTGGCACAAAGCAATTCTCAGAATATACAAAAGGTTGAAAAAATCTCCTGTATCTTATCAGACCACCATGGATTAAAGCTGGTTTTCAACAACAACAGAAAAAAAAAACAAAGTATATGAACTTATGGAGACTGAAAAAATTATCTATTGATTTACCACTCAGTCAAGGAAGAGAGAAAGAAAAAAGAGAGAGAGAGAGAAGACTTCCTACAATTCAATGAAAATGAATGCACAACATACCTCAATTATGGAACACAATGTTTTGTTTTATTTATTAAAAATTTCCACCTCCTCCCCTCCTCCCTTTTCCCTTCCCCTCTTCCCAGCCTCCTACCCCTACCCCCACCTCCCCTACCCCTCCTCCTCCAGTCCAAAGAGCAGTCAGGGTTCCCTGCCCTGTGAGAAGTCCAAGGTCC
>LOJH01045628.1:0-11473 GCA_001685095.1 Ellobius talpinus
TCTGCTTTCAGGGAACATCAGGCAACTCACGCTGCAGAAAAGCCTTTTGTCTGTCACAAGTGTGGGAAAGCCTACCTCCAGGAGTCAGAGTTGACCTCCCATCAAGAAACTCACACAGAGAAGCCTTATGAGTGCCCCGACTGTGGGAAATCCTTCAGTCGTACATCCAACCTGCAGGTTCATCATCAAATTCACACTGGAGAGAAGCCTTATGAGTGCCGTGACTGTGGGAAATCCTTCAATAATACATCCCAACTGAAAGTGCATTATCGAATGCATATAGGGGAGAGACCTTACGTGTGTCCAGACTAGGAGAATTCTGGGAAGAGGAAAGGAGAGACACAGTCATCAGTCAGAAGCAGAAGAAGCAGATGAAAATGCCTTACTGAGAAAAGTTGCCAAGTCATATTGCCAAACATAGATAAGAATTATGGGTTAATTTAAGTTGCCAGAGCTAGTTAATAATAATCCTGATCTAGTAGGCCAAACGGTTTATAAATAATATAAGCCTCTATATGTTTCTTTGGGACTGAACTGTCCAGACAGGAAAGAAACTTCCATCTATAAATTTGGCAAGAATTTCCAAATAAAGCCAGAGAAACCTTTTTTAAAGAAAAAAAATTCTAGACAGACAAGAACAGAGTCTGTCTTTACTCCAGTAGGCTGTTTACTGGCAGCGAGCAGAGGCACAGCTGCTTTAAGAGAGGCTTCCTTTCTCAGCATTAGCAACAAAAACCTCACAGCTCTTTTAAGAGGCCTGCCACACAACATTTAAATGGTATTTATGAGCAGCCAGTAGCATGCTTCTTGGTGTTGGCATGGACTTAGAAACTCCACAGAATTGTGGCAAAAAAAAACCCCCAAAAAAACAAAAAACAAAAAAACACGATTCCCAGTAGTACCTCCACTATGAAGCTAGACTCTCAGGAAGCCAAGGAGTGGAGCGGATGCAGTCACCAACGTCTCAGCTTTAATCTTTGCCATTCCACTTAGCAGATTAAAGACTCATGTGGTCAGAAGAAGATAGAGAGATACAGTGAAGACAGATTCAGATGAAAAAACCCTCTAATTGATTTACAGTGTGTTAAAAAATATACATAGGCTTGGGAGAAAAAAAGGATAGAGAAAGTTTCTTAAAAAAGAAAGGTGTGGTGGTGCACACCTTTAGTCCCAACACTTGGGAGGCAGAGGCAGGCAGTTATCTGTGAGTTAAAGGCTGAACTGGTCTATAGAATGAATTCCATGACAACCAAAGTTACACAGAGAAACCCTGTCTCAAAAAACCAACATTTAAAAATAAAATAGAGCTTTTTTTAAAGCCATGTAAAGATGGAAAATACACAGAGAATCTGGATACTGTATGTTATTRTGTTGTCTTTGAATTGTTTGACTGCTGAGGAAGGAGCAACAGCTGCTAAAAGACACTTGATTATAAATGCTGCTGGATAACTCCAACCTATATATTTTGAAAATGCCCTGACTTCAAAATTTAAGTCAAAAGATATGTTACTTTGGNTCTTTGAATTGTTTGACTGCTGAGGAAGGAGCAACAGCTGCTAAAAGACACTTGATTATAAATGCTGCTGGATAACTCCAACCTATATATTTTGAAAATGCCCTGACTTCAAAATTTAAGTCAAAAGATATGTTACTTTGGAGAAGAGGTTTTGTTTTTGTTTCCACAGGAAAGGCTGTGGAGAGGCTGTGGTTTCATTCTGGGTTAAGAAAAATCAGGTTTGATCAAGGAAGACCTCCTGAAAAATCTCCAACGGTAATGGATGGTCCAGATGATCCAACATTTTAGAACACCTCTGTTGCAGTTTCCTCTGAGTTCTACATCCAGAACAGCTTTAAGACAGCTAGCTGAGATGATCAAGCCTCACAGAATACTCCACTCAGGACTTGACCATAATTCTAAATTTTCTTTAGGTCCCCATAAGATTATTAGTGTTCTTAATCAGCAGGAAATAGCCTAGAAAACTATGCCCACATTCCCAAAGAATGGATTAAGGGTGTTTGTCTTTGTTTAGAGTGCTGGTTACAATGTTTTATGGATAATGGTCAGGAAAAAAAGGTAAACAAAGGGTACTAGATTCAGCATTCTTTTTTTGAAGGAAGAAAAGGGGGGAACTGGTGTGAGATAATGCTTTTGTACACTGTAAAGATTTGTCAGTCATATTGGTCTGATACAACACTGATTGGTCAGTAGCCAAGCAGAAAGTATAGGCAGGAAGATCAGACTAGGAAAATTCTGGGAAGAGGAAAAGAGAGAGATGCAGTCATCAGCCAGACACAAAGGAAGCAAGGTGAGAATGCCTTACTGAGAGGAGCTATCAAGCCATGTTGCTAAACTTAGATAAGAATTATGGATTAATTTAAGTTATAAGATCTAGTTAACAATAAGCCTGAGCTCATAGACCAAACAGTTTGTAATTAATATAAGCTTCTGTGTGTTTCTTTGGGACTGAATGGCTATAGGACCAGGCAAGACAGAAACTTCTGTCAGCAGGAAAGCATTTAATTGAGGCTGACTTTCAGCTCCAGAGGTTTAGTCCATTTTCACTATGGCTGGAAGTATGGCAGCAATCCAGCAGATATGGTGCTAGAGAAGGAACTAAGAGTTCTACATCTAGATCAGTAGCAAGAGAGAAAGAGACACTGGGCCTGTCTTGCACATTTGAAACCTCAAAGCCCAACCCCATGACACAACTCCTCCAACATGAACACAGCTACTCTGAGCCCACCCTATTCAAACCATCACAATCCACTCCCTGGCCCCATAAGCTTATAAGCTATATTTTAATGCAAAATGTGTTTAGTCCAACTTCAAAAGTCCACGTATCTATCACAGTCTAAGCAGTGTTTAAAAGTCCAAAGTTTCTTCTTAGACTCACAACCAGTCTCTTGACCGTAATCCCCTTTAGAATCAAAATCAAAAAGCAGATCACATACTCCCAGCATGCATTGTCACAGAACATATATTACTATTCCAAAACTTTGGAAAGGGAGGACAATGAGAAAATACCAGTCTAAAGCGAGAATGAAAACCAGCTGGGCAAACTCTGCATCTCCATGTCTGATGTCAAAGCACTCTTTAGATCTCCATCTTCTTTCAGCTTTGTTTATTGCATCTCACTTCTCCCTCTTGGCCTGGTTCCATCCCCTCTTAGCAGCTTTCCTTAGCAGGTATCCCATGACTCTGGCATCTCCAACATCTCGTGGTCTCCAGTGATGTCCAGGCATCCCCTTTATAGCTTCATGCAAAGGCCTCTCGGGGCCAGCATGCAGAGACACCCCTGACACACACTTCCTGGTGTTCCTTTTCTCCTCAAACTGTACTATTAATCAACATGATGTCAGACAGAAACTTCCATCCTTCCAAGTATTTACTAGAAATTTTACAACTCCGTGTAAATGTTAGTGCATTCAGCCCATATAGCATGAGCAGCCAGGTTTTCTGTCATGCTACAGCTGACTTCTACAGAGCCCCTCTGCTTAGAGACCCCAGATATTCCCCCAGTTTGCCACTCCTGAGGAAATTATGTCTGTCAGCAAGAGAAACCAAAGGTAGATGCCAAAAAGAGCATGTCTGCTAATGTATATTGTCCCAGAAGCCCCAGCAGAGGAGCAGAATGGATAATGTGAGGTGATGGTACTGTCCCAGGTTCAAGTTTGCAGAACTAGACAGCAGACTCAGGAAGCAGCAGATCTCAGGCTCTCCATTTCTGAGATGGCCTTCATCTTCCATATAAGAGTACATAGTCCACAGGGGACCAATGTTCTCACGTCACCTAACTTTTGTGACATGCTCGTTTGTTCCTTGTTGGGTTGAAGCTTGTCCCTTTGCTGCATTACTTCCTGGGGAGCCTGTTTGCATTCACTCCAGATGAGGAGCAAATGACAGACCAAAGAAATGATTACATCAAAGTCCATCTTGGCAAACCAATGGGTTTACTGGACTTACCTACAGAAGCAAGGGTGAGAGGTAACTTTGATACTTGCATTATATTACCTTTTTAATACGTTCTTATAACTTTGACTTATAACTTTATAACTGTGACAGGTGGCGGAACCTATTCTTTGGGCATAAAACTCTGGTCACAAGAGCACCACTTCTGTAGTCTGTTCTCAAGATGATCAAGGTCATCTGGGCAGTCAGGCGTGACAGCACACCCCTCCCAGCCCTTGGGAGGCAGAGGAAGGAGTACCACAGCAAATTCAAGCCCAGCCTGAAGAATTTTAACCTGTGCCTCTGGGGGAGTTGTGCTGCAATAATCTTTCATTTTATTAGAATATTCTACTTTGAATTTGGATTTGGACCTATTGGATTTGGTCACCCTAGCGTACTGGATGCTTTCACTACCAACTGGTCTTTACCGTTCACCATTATTTCCCTTCCACCCAGCTCTATGTTATTTTCTATATATGCAAAACACACAATAAATAGCTAATAACCAGTTTAAAAGCCTACTAATTGACAACAGATCTCTCCACCTCTGGCGATCATTAAATGCCCCAGTATCACATCCATTTCAGATCCTCACCTTCTAAGATTCCATATGACTTCAATTTCCGTTTCCCAACAACCCTGCCTAGTTCTCTCTCTCTCTCTCTCTCTCTCTCTTCTTTTAATTTAGAGAAAAAAGAAACTTTTGAGTCCCCGAGAAAATACAGAAAAATGGTATTTTTAATAATATGCAATGTCACAGTCTCTTAGAAATAGATGATATATACAGACAGGTAGGAAATAAATCCCCTGGCAATGTGAGACAGCCTTGGACTTTCATTGTATCACATTCCATAAGCCTTGCCTGGCTGTACGGAACGAACGTAGTGTGATGGTTGTCTCAATATCATTGTATTGTGGGAGTGGCCATGACAGCTACTAAGGAAACAGAAACTACCTGATGTTCCCAGAGGATTATTGGCAAGACGTACCTTCACAAGTGGTGGTGCGCATGCGCTGCGCCATCCTCCCCTGGGAAAGGCTGGGAACATTGAGTCACAGTAAACGGAAGTGGTCTGAAGCGGTCATATCCGCTTAAATCTTGACGCTGATCGGTTATGTTATTTTGCCAGGATAACACGGGAGTTTGGATTCTGAACACCGAGCTTCAGTGGGCGGAAGTCGCGGGTCACCGGCGTCGGTGTGCAGAGCTCTCTGAGGCGCGGCGCGAGGTGAATGGGCGAGCCAAGGAGGACTTGGCTGGTGAGTGTTGGTTTGTGCTGAGTGACAGCTGACGCTGCCGCAGGGGATGCTGTAGTTGAGTTGGAGAGGGAGTCCTGTGGGAGTCGGGAGAGCAGGGATGCTGAGGGAGGCCATGGAGCCCGCCACAGCGAGCCTCGGGCTGGTGTCTGGGGGCAATTGCGCTGCTTCGATTGCGCTGCTTTCGCGCCGAATTGTGTGGCCTGCAAGAAGAGAAAAAGTAGATTTAAAATAGAAAATGAGCTTATTCGTGGTTTGGGCTCAATTTAAAGACCAGCCATTCTCGGTCAGTCTGTCGCTTCTCCCAGCAGGGCTAATACTGAGAATACGTGAAACGAAAGCCAGGGGATATGCATATGCACACTTAGCAGGGGGCACAGTCACCAGAGCTGGGGGATGAGGAGCCTTTGTGCAGGCAGCAGGGCTTCTAGGACAGGACCATTTCATTCCCAGCATACCATCTCCTGTAGGAAGCTTGAGGTGCAAAAACAGACCTTTAAAAGGCAAATCCTAATCCCTGAGTCCACTTTATATGAGGGCTGGGGTCCTTTGCAGATGAGGTGGGTCAATGCTGACCTCTGCTGGGGACTATGTGACCACGGTAGGGGTCGGTGACTGGCATTTGAGTCCTTATGGGGATGTTCTTTGGGTGCAGAGTTTATTGAAGGTTCTCTGGAAACCTGTAAATAGACATCTCTGGCTATTTCTTGGCTGTCAAAGTAGTAATGGTCTGTGGAACTGTGCATGCCCATGTTTAATGCGGTGGTCCTCTGGTCCTCTTATTGGAGGTCACCGAAAGTCCAGGATGTCCCAGAGTACATCCTACTTACCATGAAGATATTGTGGACAGGGTCCTGTGGCCTGGTGTTTATGTGGAGGGTTTCCAAGGCAAGGAAGGGATTGGGCCCCTGAATTTAAGGGAAGAGAATGGGATGTTGGTCAATGGATGTCCACAAAGATGTCTAGAAATGCAGAAAGAACCAGAAGCGGCCATGGCCCACCACACTGCATCCCATCTCTGCTCTCAGAAGGCAGGATGAAGCAGACAGGTTTCTGTGCGCTGAGCACACAAGGAACTGCATGAGCTAATGGGGACTGTGTGTGGTTTGGTGTAGGGAAGAGATGAGACTGGTCCCCACTCTGTCTTTTGGGGTGCATTATAGAACAGCACATAGCCTTATTT
The DNA here is from genome assembly GCA_001685095.1 of Ellobius talpinus. Taxonomy (NCBI): domain Eukaryota; kingdom Metazoa; phylum Chordata; class Mammalia; order Rodentia; family Cricetidae; genus Ellobius; species Ellobius talpinus. The sequence goes on from LOJH01045628.1 coordinate 6,390, forward strand.
GTTGTGTCTGGGGGAAAATGGTTATTCTGATGCTTAAGAAATGGTTAAAAGAGTTCTGTAAGAGTTGGGGTGTTGACACCTTTAGTCTTAGTGCTCAGGGAGCAGAGGCAGGTGGAACTCTGAGTTTAAGGTACACAGAAAGCTCCAAGCTAGCAAGAGTTACATAGTGAGACCATGTCTCAAAAATGCTGGGCGTTGGGGCAGCCTGCATGAACAGCTTGACAAAGGCCAGAAGGAGCAGCCTGGCAGCTTGCTCATTTTTGTGTGTATTTATAGGCAGGTGCTGAGAGTGGGGTGAGCTTCAGATGAGTTCAGGTCCCCAGTGCTCACAGTTCACATCTGCACCCTCACTTCAGAAACAACTAGGTTACTACCTCCTCCTCTCACAGTTAAAAACTGGGAACTTCAGTGAAGTGTTCCTTAACTTCAGTCCCAACTATGGTGTTGGTTTTTACTTCAGGGGATGGGAGTTGTTTGGGATTTTGGTGTGTGTGTGTGTGATTGTGTGCAATGTTTGTACGTGGATATGGGTATATGTACATATGTCTGTCAGTACACATGCTCTGAGGCCAGAGTAAGCTATTGAGTGCCCTACTCCATCACTTATTCCCTTGAGGCTGGGTCTCTCACTGAACCTGGAGCTAGGCTGATAGCCAGTGAACCCAGAGATACTGTTCTTTTGGTCCCACACAGTGCTAGAGTTACAGACATTTGTGGACAAGCCTGTCTTCTTCAAGTTGCTGGGGATTTGAACTCAGGTCCTCATGCTGGTGCCACAAGCTCTCTTATGCACAGTGCCATCTCCCCAGGGTCATCACCCTGGTAAGTACCAGGAAGGCTCTTCTGAGCTTTGTCTGTTATCGTGTCTACACTGCGACTGTCTTGGGCCCTCAGAGACCCAGGTGTGGCACATGTTAGCTGGGGACACAAGGTCATTCCCTCCCTGGGGCTTTCTGCTGTCACTTTACACCTAAGTCAGACTGCACCATCCAGGCTGTGGGATCTTCTGCCCCACCACAGCTGGCCTCCCGCGGGCCTCTAGACACCCAGCTTCCAGTTCCTGAGAAAATCGGATCTGCCAGCAAAGAGGCCAAGGAGAGAAACATGCCTGCTGACTTGAATTTGTCCCAGAAGCCCCAGAGACTGAACCCACAGGAGCAGGATGGGTCAAGTGAGGTAAGCAGCAGCTGCCTGGAGTCCAGTTCTGTGAGACTGGAGGACAGACATGGGAAGTAGCAGGTCCTGGCCCCCAGTCCGATCCAGACTTGCTGCTCCAGCGGACAGCAGAGCCCAGGGCCAATGCCCTGCACTTCCCGGTCTTTCATGTCACTCACTGTCCTGCCTCTCGGTGCTTAGATTTAGATGTAGCCCTCAAACCTGCATCCCAGTTCCAGAGTCCCCAATCCTTATCTTCTTGTCCCATTTCATAGCCACTGTCATTTTGTGAATATCTTGAAGGAGTTTGTGTGACGTGGATGCATGGCAGGTAAGGCTTGGAGAGCATGAGTGTCTGATGATGCTTAGCCACAAATCAACATCTAACTGTTTACTTCTCTAGCAGTGGTGGGGCCAGGGAGAATGCGGTTGGTAAAGAGACAGACTAAAGTCTCACTCAGGATCCATGAGTTGTCTTCTGGTTCATGGATGGACTGTTCACATGTAACGATGTTGGAGATATTCTGACATGTGAGTTTCTGAATTAATGAGGATTCCCAAAGCTAAAATGTAGCAAGCAGCACAGTTGATTCTGTGCAAAGTCTTTAGCCTCTGAGTGTTTCTTCTTTGTCTGGTTCTTAACCTTCCACAGCAGTTCACCGCTCTGTGAATTCTAAGTGTCAGGCTGCTTAGTCCTTTTTGAAGTATTCATGACAACCCATTTCTGGCTGCTTTGGGGAAGAGAAAAATGCGTGTACAAGAGATGGAAGATTATTTTTACTAATTTTTTTGACTTCTGAAATATTCAAATAATATATATATTATTCATATAATATGAAATAGATATTTTCTGGAAAGACTAACGATATGTCACAGTAAGTGATCACTGAACCACATTGTTATGTGTAATGTGATAACTAACTCAAAATGAACCGCACTTTGCTGTTACAGAGATTGGTGTCCTTTGAGGATGTGACTGTGGACTTCAGCTGGGAGGAATGGAGGCGCCTGGACTCTGCCCAGCGACACCTGTACCAGGACGTGATGCTGGAGATCTACAGCCACCTCTTGTCAGTAGGTGAGCACAGCTGGGGATCCAGGATGGGCCTAATTGAAAGTATTTCCCCCTTCTTTTTGTAGAACGTGACGGGGTATCAAAAGTGTGTCAAGGCTTTTCCCTGTGGTTTGTCCTGATAATTCATTACTTTTAAACATGCTAAGTTAATTATTCTATGCCCACTACAAAATGTTGATTTTTTAGTCAATGGCCTCTAAAGCCTAAAAGCCCCACACTGAGCAAATATTCTTCCAACTTACAGGGTACCCCATTCCCAGCTCCGGGGCCATCTTCAGGAAAAAGAAAAGAAAGGAGGCATGGATGGGAGAGGCTAAGTTCCCACATCAGCAGTGTTGGTGTCGAGGTAAATGACCTGGATGGAGATCGATGGCATTGGTGTCCCTTGTCATCCATCCTCGTTGTCCATCCCCTAGTGGTGGCCCCTAGTTTGCTTGCCGCTCTCACTCTCTAAGCTTATGGTGCAGCTCATTGTGAAATGGACCACAGTAGTGGGTCCCAAGCCTGCCTCCTACTCCAGCTCTCTGCAACAATGCTGCAATGCTTTGTGAATATGGATAAGGGTCTCAGGAGTGAGCAGTGGTTATGAACTGCCTCATCATGGAGATTACCTAAGTTAACTAACACAACCATATTCTCCAGAAGGTCTACATGTAGATTTGTATTTGTATTCCTTGTCTATAAACAATGACAAAAAATATGAGGAGAACTTAATGGTGGTTGATGATATAGATAAATGCATTGGTGGATCAATGTGTTGGGTAAATGTGTTGGTTAGGAAGGAAATTGATCTTTTGTTTTCGTGTTAACCATGGTTAGGGCTGGGGATGTGTATCTCAGTGGTAGAGCACCAGCCTAGCAGGCACAGAGCCTTGGGTTCGTTCCCCAGTGTGGTAGAAGTATAGACAGACAGACAGCTGCGTCAACATTGATAAGACACATTAGTGAGGTATAAAGATTTTAGTATAGGTGGTGATAGTTTGCATTGGATATGTTTAAGTTGGTTTCATTGTCATGTTCTTATAAAGCCGTCACTATGTGTTTTCCTCTTCTGGTCCTTTCTCCACCGACCTCCTCCAGCCGCTTCATGCTGGTTCCTTTCCTTGCCACAAATGTCACCTACGCCCCACTACTCTTTCTTTCTCCTTTCTCCCTTCAGATCCCTTCTCCTTTCACAGTGCTTTTTCTCCTTTCACTGTTTACACACAATACATGTAGAGATACCTGTATATACACATGCAGAAATTAAAATCTGGAGACTACATGTAAGAAAAAATATGGTATTTGTCTGAGTCTCACTTGATTCATCTAACATGATCTTAAGTTCCATACATTTTGCTACAGTTTCCATGATTTCATTTTTCTTTACAACTAACTAAAATCCCATTGTTTATATATTCTACATTTTCTTAATACATTCATCTGTTGAAAGACATCCGGTTCCATTTCTTAGTGCAGCCGTAAATATGGCTGTGCAAATGTGTCTTCTGATGTTGATGCAGAGTTCTTCAGGATGTGTGCAGGTCTAGCTGGGTCATAGGGCACTTCTATTTGTAGTTCTATGAGGACCTTCTGCTAGCTTCTTTAGTGACTTTCCGTGCCCTGCAGCAGTGGGCAGGAGTTTCCGTGTCCCGCAGCAGTGGCCAGGTGTTTCCGTGTCCCACAGCAGTGGGCAGAGGTTTCCGTGTCCTGCAGCAGTGGGCAGGGGTTTCTCTGTCCTGCAGCAGTGGGCAGGGGTTTCTCTGTCCTGCAGCAGTGGGCAGGGCTGTATCTTTCCTTGAATGCATTTGTTATCTGTTCCTTTGGTAACAGTCATTCTGACTGGGTTGAGCTAGAATATGAAAGAAGTTTTAATTTGCATTTCCCTGATCACTAAGAATATTGGATACTTTTTCAAATACTTATTGGCCATTTGTATGCCTTTTAAGAAGCATTCATTAAATATATTAACTATTTCTTGATCCGAGAATTTGGTGTTTTGAGCGTTTGATTCTTTTATAGTTCTCCGTATAGTCTATATATTAGTCTAAGTTAGAAAGACTTTTTCCCCCAGTACATAAGGCTGTCTCTTCATTCTAGTGATTGTCTCTTTTGCTGTGCAGGTATTTAATTTTATATAATTGTATTTATCAATTCACAGGATTTTCCCTGGACTATTGCCTTCTTTTCCTAGAAATCCTAAGCCATGCCTGTATCTTTAAGAGTTTTGCATCTGCCTCCCTTTAGCAGTTTCAAACTTTCATACATTACATTAAGATCTTCAGTCTGTTAAACGTTGTTAACCATTTATTCTAAAGTTTCCAAATTTTTAAATGTAAGATTTCTCCAGTGATCTGTTGTGTGTGTTTGGAATCAGTTGTAATAGTCTCTTGTTCATTTCTAATTTTATTGAGTCTTCTCTCTGTGTCAGTTTAGCTAGAGGGTTTTTTATGTATGTGTAGGTGTTTTGCCCACACATAGGTATATGCACTATCTGTGTGCGATGCCCACAGAGGCCAGAAGATGGCATCTAATCCCCTAGGACTAGTGTTACAAAGAGTTGTGAGCCGCCATGTGGGTGCTGGGAACTGAACCTGGGTTCTTTGGAAGAGCAGTCAGTGCTCTTAACAGCTGAGCCATCTTTTGAGCCCCAACCTCATTTATCAATTTGTTTCCTTCTGTGTATTGTTCTGTTAATTTCCATTTCATTAATTGCTGCCTTGATCTTTATTTTTTTTCTTTCCATCTACTACTTTGGATTTTGCCTTTTTCTTCATTTTCTAAGATCTTTAGTTGCATCATTAGGTTGAACTCTCCTTTCTTTTTTTTTAAATTATTTATTTATTTATTATGTATACAATATTCTGTCTGTGTG
>LOJH01045628.1:11550-25509 GCA_001685095.1 Ellobius talpinus
CCTTTGGAAGAGCAGTCAATGCTCTTAACCTCTGAGCCATCTCTCCAGCCCCTCTCTTCTTTCTTTAATGCAAATATCTCAGATATCAACTTTGTCTTAGAACTGTCATTAGCTGTATCCAAAGAATATAGAAATGATTTAATATCCTCCCTGATTTCTCTGAGACTCACTGTTCTATGTCTATGTATCTGTGCAGTTTCTCTTATTGTTGGTGTCTATTTTATTCCATTATGGTCTTTTAAGATACCAGACGTTGTCTCAAATTTTTCGTATTGTTCAGAGTTGCTTTGTAACATAGCATGTGGTCTGTTCTTTGAGAAACTTCTATGGAAATATGCTACAGACTATTCCATCGAGAATAGTCTGTAGATATTCCTTAGATGTGTTTGGTCGGTGTTCTAGGATTTTCTTGTTTAGATTTATTTTTTGTGTGCATGTGTGTGTATCTGTGTAAATACATGCCACATGTATGGGGGTTTCCACAGAGTTCAGAAGAGGATGTTGGACCCCTGGAGCAGGAGTTAACAGGACTTTGTGAGCTGCCTGATGTAGGTACTGGAAACTAAACTCCATTCTTTGAAAAAGCAGCAAATGCTTTTAACTACTCTCATATCACAGTATGAGACTGGAAAAGTAAGGAAAGGCTACTATATATGTAAATTGATGTTAGAAAAGAAAAACTTTCTGATCTTAGGTTGTAGCTCAAGGATAGAGTGCTTTCCTAGATGGAGTAAGACAGAGAGCTGGGGCCATGACTATATGAGTACTTAACTAGATGAAAATATGGGCAAAAGGCACAAGTGTGCCACTTCTTACCCTCCGAGCTCCGGGTGTGTAGGTGCCCTATATAAATTAAATATGCTGTTTTTGTCGGGTCTTCCCTACAAATATTTGAAGCCATTTTACCACTGACTTAAATATTCATATTAGTATTTCTTCATTTGTAAAACAGGAAGAGTAGTTATAATTGCCTTAGAGAATGGTTTGGGGATAAAATGAGTCTTTTTCCATGATAAAGAAAGCTGCCTGTCTGGCAAGTGCTCTGTACCTAATGTTTGGCTAATGGTAAGGGTGTAGTTATATTCCACTCAGTGTCACAAGTCCCTCACTGTTATTAGCTCTGTGTGATTCCTCACGCTTCCTGTTTGTTATGCCTGTTCTCTCATCTCTTTTCTTCTTCCAGAAGTGGAATCAGAGTTTTTTACCCCTCGACCAAGAGTTTCTGAGACTGAAGCATTTCAAACTAGTAAGGCGAGTAAAATCACAAGACACATCCTGTGGTATTCTATCGTAGGGCTGTGGCAAGATCCTGACCCTACAAAAAGAAATCGGCAAAACCAGAAACCACCTTGGAGTGCTGGTGCTCTCCTCAGCAAGAAAACACAGAGCACAGACAGAGACTGTGGATGCAAAGAGCCTGGGGAAGCCACTCCTTTGGTGTCCAGCCTTATTTCCACACAAAAGGGAGCCCCGAAGGGACTCCCAAACAGTGTGAGGCATAACCTGGAAGCAAAGGGTGAAGATCAAAGCAATATCACTAAACAGCTTAATGATGTTGTTACATCTGGTCAGCTCTTCATGCAAGACTCTTCTAATGCTAACCACACGATTCCTCGCGAAGGCCAAAATTCCCACAAAGGTCTCACCCATAAACACACACTTAGACAGCAAGAAGGGCATCCTCGGGAGAAACCAGACAAATGCCCTGAATGTGGAAAGGTCTTCTATGACATATCTGCTTTCAGGGAACATCAGGCAACTCACGCTGCAGAAAAGCCTTTTGTCTGTCACAAGTGTGGGAAAGCCTACCTCCAGGAGTCAGAGTTGACCTCCCATCAAGAAACTCACACAGAGAAGCCTTATGAGTGCCCCGACTGTGGGAAATCCTTCAGTCGTACATCCAACCTGCAGGTTCATCATCAAATTCACACTGGAGAGAAGCCTTATGAGTGCCGTGACTGTGGGAAATCCTTCAATAATACATCCCAACTGAAAGTGCATTATCGAATNTCTGCTTTCAGGGAACATCAGGCAACTCACGCTGCAGAAAAGCCTTTTGTCTGTCACAAGTGTGGGAAAGCCTACCTCCAGGAGTCAGAGTTGACCTCCCATCAAGAAACTCACACAGAGAAGCCTTATGAGTGCCCCGACTGTGGGAAATCCTTCAGTCGTACATCCAACCTGCAGGTTCATCATCAAATTCACACTGGAGAGAAGCCTTATGAGTGCCGTGACTGTGGGAAATCCTTCAATAATACATCCCAACTGAAAGTGCATTATCGAATACATACAGGGGAGAGACCTTACGTGTGCCCTGTATGTGGAAAAGCCTTCAAGCAGAAGTCAATCCTCAGCACACACGAGACAATTCACACCGGGGAGAAGCCTTACAGATGTACTGCCTGTGGGAAATTCTTTAGTTGTACATCCCGACTGAAAGTCCACTATCAGATTCACATGAAGGAGAAACCGTATGAATGTGGTGACTGTGGGAAAGCCTTCAAGCGCAAGTCAAGTCTTACTGTCCACCAGAAAATACATATTAGACAAACACACCATGTATGCAGTGAGTGTGGGAAAGCGTTCAGTCAGAAGTCAGAGCTCAGCACGCACCAGAGAACCCATCTGGGCAAGCATTCTCACAAATGTGATGCTTGTGGGAAGGCGTTTACTTATGTATCCCAACTGAAGATGCATCATCGAGTTCACACTGGGGAGAAACCTTACAAGTGCCGGGACTGTGGGAAGTCATTTACTTACTCATTCACACTGAATGTGCATTGTCGAATTCACAAAGTGGAAAAACCTCACAAATGTACTGTCTGTGGGAAAGCCTTGGCTTCCAAGTACCAACTCGAAGAGCACGAGCGGATTCACACAGGAGAGAAACCATATGTGTGCACTGAGTGTGGAAAAGGTTTTTATGGTAGGTCGGGTTTCCTGAGGCATCAGATAACTCACACCAGGGACAAGCCTTTCGTCTGTCCCAAGTGTGGAAAGGCCTTCTTTCAGCGCTCACAGTTGACATCTCATCAGCAGACACACACAGGAGAGAAACCTCATGAATGCCGTTACTGTGGGAAATCCTTCAGCCATACATCCCAACTGACAGTGCATCATCGAATTCACACAGGGGAGAGACCTTACAAATGCAGCTACTGTGGGAAGTCATTCAATAATTCCTCCCAACTGAAAGAGCATCTCCGCATTCACACTGGGGAGACACCGTATGCGTGTTCTGAATGTGGGAAGGCCTTCAGCCGGAGATCATCCCTCAATCTACACACAAAAATTCATACTGGAGAAAAGCACCATGTATGTAGTGAGTGTGGGAAAGCCTTTAGTCAGAAGTCGGTACTTCGAACACATCAGAGAATTCACACTGGAGAGAAGCCTTACAAATGCCGTGACTGTGGGAAAGCCTTGGCTTCAAAGGGCCAACTCCGAGATCACCAGAGAATTCACACAGGCGAGAAACCCTACGTTTGCACTGAATGTGGGAAGGGTTTCTTTGGCAGGTCATCTTTGCATAGACATCAGATAACTCACACTAAGGAGAGACCTTTTATCTGTCAAAAATGTGGGAAAACCTTCATCCAGAAATCAGCATTGGCATCACATCAGCAAATTCATACAGGCGAGAAACCCTACGTGTGCCCTGAGTGTGGGAAGGGTTTCTACAATAAGTCCTCTTTGCCCAGACACCAGATGACTCACACTAGGGGGAGATCTTTTATCTGTCAACAGTGCGGGAAGGCATTCCTGCAGAAGTCTGTGTTGAAATGCCATCAGCAAACACACACTCGCAAGAAGCTGTAGGAATGCCATGGGAAACTGTTCCATAACACATGGCCCTGAAGGCCATCATCATGTCCACAGAGCAATGCAGAGAGGACGAGAAGTCATCCAGCATCAGCCCAATGGATGTGCAGCATTGGATTCACACTGGGGGAAGACACTGTTGTATTCCGAATGAGGGAGGCCTTCAGCAACGTGTCAGATAGCAATAAGCACCAAGCAGCTCACACCAGACACGGTTCTTACAGGCTCGGTTTAGATGTGAAATCCTTTTTCAAGAAATCAGTTCGTAGTCTCTGTTTCCACCTGAGGTATAATCCTTAAATTACTTGAAGAAAATGTTTTAAAAGAACATATTGTACGTTATATCTTCTCTACGTTAAATTATCTAGATATGCACTGCTTTTTTAAACACATTATTCATGAGAGACATTTGTAGTATGATTATGGGTTTCATCCTAGGAGGAAACCCTAAAGCAATGGACTGAGAAAAGTTTCTCTATAGAAAATGGCAAAAGACACATTGTTACCAGACTATAAAAAAGTTTTGGGGATTTTGTATCAACAATATTCCTGTTAATTGTTAGATAGTAATATTTCTATAATGCAAGAAAGGAAAGGACAAGATGATGTTATCTCTCAAAAGTATGTCTAATGTGTATGTATGGTTGCACATTTGTTTGTATGACATCAATGTTTACATACATATTGCCTTAGACTAGTGGGGTGTGACACAGAATTTATTGCCTAACAGGAGTTTCTTTTTTAAGAGTCTAATGTATGTTGACAGCCTATCCCTTATTCATACCACTATCAATAATTCATCTTTTCATCATATGAAAGTAACTTTTGAGGTAAATCCATAAGTGAACTTCTATAGCATCCACTGCTCCTTGTATTGTAACGAAGACTTCTTCATAGTTTTGTACAGGCTTCTAATGCACACAAGAAGACAGTAAATGGTGTGTGTGTGTGTGTGTGTGTGTGTGCACATACATGAATGCCAAGGCACGTGAAAGATAAAAAAAACAATGTGTGGGAGTTGCTTCTTTATTAACAGCATGCAGGTCCCCAAAACAGGACTCAGGTAAGTCATCAGGCATGGCAACATGTGCCATTAGCCATTGAGCAAGCTCATGCCCACCTATGGATTTCTTTTTTTGAGTTAGAATCTTCCTATGTAACCTTGGCAGAACTGGGGCTTACCAGGCTGGTCCTGTACTCACAGAGATTCACCTGCTGCCCCCCAAGTGCTGGAACTAAAGGCATGCACCACCATGCCTGCTTGAATTTTTGAAATAAAGTTGTATGCAGCATAGCCACGGTCATTTGTATATATCCTGGTTTTGGTTTGTTGTTCCACTATACAATTGAGTAATTGTGGGAGAGACCATGTGGTCTCCAAGCTACGAATGTTCCCTTTCTGGCACTTGACAGAATATATTTGCCGGTGTGTGACACATACATGACTGTTCACATAATCCTTTGTTTTATAAAAAGCAAACCACATCTGTGTGTATATTGTTTTTCTACCCTAAAATATATACCTTCGTTGGCAGTGTGGTATTCTATGAAGCCGAAATGCCATAATCCAGAGCCAGGTGTGATGGCACACACCTTTAATCTTAGCACTCAGGAGGCAGAGGCAGGCAGAACTCTTGAGTTCGAGGCCAGCCTGGTCTGCATAATGAGTTCCAGGGCAGGTAGGGCAATAAAGACCCTGTCTCAACAACAGCAAAAAAATTGGAATATCTTCCTGAAAAGGATGAAGGAAAATAGTCAGAAAGGGGGAGCCAAAGAGAAGAGTAACTGGGTTCAACTGAAGCAGCAGCCTATTCCACCTAAATAAATAGACTTGTGAGAACTAACAGAAATAATGCCTGAGATGCTGCAGCCTGTTCCCTATGAGTCATTGCTTAGTGTTAAAAAAACAAAACAAAAAAAAGAAAAGAAAAACCTTGACTGTAAACAAGCAAACATGGAATAAGGAGCTGAGCTGAGAATTCTCTGAAGAAGACATACAGTCAAATTCTTTTAAAGTGTTTAGCCTCCTTAGCTAACATCCCACTGTGTTCAGAATAGCTGCTATCCACTGACAGCAAATCTCCTGAGGGTGTGAAGAAGGGGAGCCTTTCTTGACTGCTGGGGAAATGTAGATTGTTGCAACTCTAATGAAATCAGTCTGGGGTTATGTTGTTGTGTTTGGTTTTTTGGATTGGATTTTGAGACAGAATCTCACTATGCAGCCTTAGTGGTGGTTTCTGAAATTGCTGAAACCTGAACTATCCCATGACCCAGCCACTTCTGGATATACATCCTGGGAACCTGTACCGTACCACAGAGATACTGACACACCCATGTTTACACAATAGTGAAGAAACAGGATCTGTCTAGATGCCCATCCATAGAGATGGATGTATAATGAGGCTATAGTATAAATACAATACAATTTTATGGGTCATGATGAAATTCACAGGAAAATGATGTGGTTCTCTCTCCTACACAGATGCTAACTTCTGATTTTTTGTGTGTGCAACTTCAGCTTCCGAGTGTTTCCAGTGGCTCCTCGCCTCCTATGAGGCGAATGCTTCATCCTGGTGAACAGCTGTGGTTTGGGCTGCAAGACGGATGGGCATTGTGCAAGGTTTATTGACTAAAATCTCAGTTCTGAAAGGACAAGGTTGTGCTGAGGCACAATAAGTGAGGCACAAATAGTTAGCAATAGTGATGTGTTTAGAAGTAGCAGATAAATGGGGAGCAGAGATTGACGTTTCCATGATACTAACTTTCATGGGGTTTACTCTAATTTTGCCCTCTGATGATGGATGGCTGAGCCCACTCATCGAGTACCCTGGAGCTGTATCTTTGATGATGAAACTGTGTTCTCTAGATCATCACTCCTGTAGTCTGTTTTCAATGGGATCATCTGTGATCCGGGTATGATGGCATGTTGTTGTATTCCTAGCAGCTGAATGGCATAGACAAGAAGAGCAGAGTAAGTTAAAGGCCAGCCTGGTCTACATAGTTCTAGCCCAGTGGTTCTCAACTGTTCTAATGCTGTATCCCTTTAATACAGTTCCTCATGTTGTGGTGACCCCAACAATAAAATTATTTTTGTTGCTACTTCATAGCTGTAATTTTGCTACTGTTACAAATTGTGATGTAAAGATTTTTGGAACTAGAGGTTTACCACAGGTTGAGAACCACTGTTGTAGACCACCCAGGGCTGGAATGTGTTTACCCAGGAGATAACTCACACAGTCTTTGACTTTGTTCTACTCCATTAGGCCTACCGATGCATTCATTACAGTGCTAGCTGCTGTCCCCATTGGCTGATCTCTCGCCATCTACTGTTGTTTCCACTGTCCACCTAGCTCTACATTGTTTCTGTTATGTAACAGTAAGAGCTGTGTCTATCCTCTGAGAACCATGAGGTACCCCCAGTATGAAGTACTCCCCAGTGTGAAGTACCTGATGGTTCATCTCAGAGTCTCACCTTTAATATTCCATATGGCTTCACTTCCTGTTCCTAATAACTCCACATAGTTTTCAACCTTTGAGAAATCAGAAAAGGCCTGTGTGGTGACACACACACCTTTAATCCTAGGACTCAGGAAACAGGCACAGAATGTCTGAGAGTTCAAGGCCAGAATGATCTGCTTGGCCAGTTCCAAGCCAGTCAGGCCAACATAATGAGACCATGTCAAAAATAACCCTTTTAAGTTCTGGTTATAATAAAGAGAAAATGTGAAAAAAAGGAGAGATGGCTCAGTGGTAAAAGGGAACGTGTTGCTCCTGCAGATGTCCTGGATGCTGTGAGCTCAACGGGCAGACAAAAATACATAAAATAAATCTAATAAAGTAAATCAGATACAGGGGAAAGGTACTTTTAGCAACATGTAGTATCACAGTCTCTTAGAAAAAGATAAGCGTACAATTATCTTTACAATTACATAATTACAATTAATGCAAACCCCTGACAATGTGAGACAGTCTTGGACTTTAATTGTATCACATTCGCCTGCCTATATGGAACTGACGCACTTTGATGGTGGCTTCCCTGTCACTGGAGTGTGGGTGACACTTTATGAAAGCACAGAAACCACCAGATGAGCCATAGTAAGTACTGGCAAGATTGACCTCCCTAGTGGTGGTGCGCATGCGCATCATCCACGAAGGGGGGGATGTGGTAATGGGCTGAAGGAACCATTATTCAAATCGGAAGTGGCCAAGAATCGTCACATCGGCTCAGATCTTTAGGTAGTTCGCTTCAGCTTTCGTTGCCAGGACAGCGTGGGTGTTTGGAGTCCGAACTCTTGGTATCGTGGGTGGCTGCGGGCGGAAGACAGCTCTCTCTGCGGTGCAGTGAGGTGAGTGTCTGCAGGGCAGGGCGGACGCTGACCTGCCGAGCGCTGGTCTGTGCCGAGCGATGGCTGCGGAGGCTGCAGGGGATGCGTGGATAAGGTGGGGGTCGTTCTATCGGTTTCATTCCGTGCTTGCGGTTTTCCGCGTCTTCTGTGTTTTGTCACTTCCCAGTGTGCTCTCCTGTGGGAATTCACGCGGTCGACCGTGAAAATTGTCGGTCGTCCGTGAAAATTGTCGTGTCAGGACGTTCGGGGCAGGACTCAGTGAGTGTGCGCTGCAGGAGCCGATCCTGGGTGGGAGCCGGGAGCTTCAGGACGAGGATCTTGATGCCGTGATAGCCTTAGGAGCCCGGCGAGAGGGCTGCTCAGGCAGCGATGGAGCCCTGGGGCCCGTGTACCCTGCTTTGAGGGCAACCGCGCTGCCTTCTGGTCTGCCAGTGTTTGAGTAGCTGGTAACTGAAGCTAGCTCCTGGTCAAACACTGGCCTGCGAGAGGAGAAAAACTCCAAAGAGTAGGTGAAAACGGGAAAATGATTTTTTTTACGTTTTGGTCCAAAGTGGGAACACAGTTTCCTCCATCTGTGTTTGCTAAGCAGTGTTGACAATAGAGGGAGCTGCATGAGAGCCGGGAGATCCCCGTAGGTATGTCTTATGTCACCTGAGCTGGGACAGAAGCCTTAGTGCTGGCTGTGCTGGCCCCAGAGACAGGTGTTCAGGGCATTTCCTTTCCCCGTATTATATTTCCTGTATAGAGGTGGAGTTTAAAAAAAAAGATTTATTAAAAAAAAACTAATCCTAATTCAGTTCCTATTGCCCATTTACATAACTATTGGGATCCTTTGCAGATGTGAGGTCTGATTAGAGGTTTGGCCTGTGCTTGGGACTGTGGATATGGTAAGAATAGGTGACTAACAGTTCAGCGGATTGGTGCTGTAAAGAGGTTTGGGGGCAGAAGCCTGGGTTTCTGCAGCCTCATCTAGTAAACCTATTGATGAGACCAGTGAGGACGAAGAGCACCGAAGGGTTGCCTGCGTTCACAGGGTGCCTTTGAACTGCTGGAACAGTTCCAGGGGCTGTGGTGCTCTCTTCTGGCCTCCAGGGCACTGCTTGATTCAATGCACAGATGCGTAGACAGACAACACATACACACAATTTTACATTTTTTGAATAAGAATAAAGCTTTTAATTTTTTTTATCTAAGCCCCCCCCCCGTAAACTACTTTTTCCAACTAATCCCCATGTGGTGGTTTAAAAGAAAATGACCCCAAAGTAGTGTCACTATTAAGAGGTGTGGCTTTCTTGGAGTAGATGTGGTCTTGGAGAAAGTGTGTCACTGTAGAGGTGGGCTTTGAGGTCTTTTTTTTCCTTTATGTTCAAGCTTCCCTCAGTGTGACACTGAGACCACTTCCTGTTGCCTTCTGAACAAGATGTAGCCAGCACCATTTCTGCCTGCACACTACCATCCTCCCCACCATGATGATAATGGACTAAACCACTGAACTGTAAGCAGCCACCTCCATTAAATGTTTTCATTAATAAGAGTTGCCGTGGTCATGGTGTCTCTTTACAACAATAGAAACCCTAACTAAGACACCGGTTTCTTTAAAAAAAATTAAGGAAAAAAAAGCAGAAGATGGTTATATTAAGCAGAAAAGAAGTAAAATGACCCCATGTCTGTCTCTGGTGTTCTGATTTGGAGTCTAGGTTTAGAAATGATAGTTGCGCATTACAGTAGCCAAGCAGGGTGTGGTGACACAGTACTGTCCTGCAACCTTAGTGCTGTAGAAGCAGAGGTGAGAGGATCACTTCATGTTGACAGCCAGGCTGGGGATGAAATAGGTTAGGAATTGGAACAGGAAAAGTCAGAGCCAAAGTGAAGAAGACACCACATTGTTTTTAAGGAAAAACAGCTCTGTGTGTATGTGTGTGTGTTTTGTTTTTAAGACTTATTTTATGTATATGAGTGTTTGACTGCATGTATATAGGTATGCCAAGTGTGTTCCCCTGGAATTAGGGTTACAGGGGGTTGTGAGCCACACGTAGGTGCTGAACCCAAGACGTCTGCAAGAGCAACAGTCGCTCTTAACCGTTGAGCCCCGTTTCTTTTCCTTCCTTCCTTCCTTTCACCGAGGTGTCCTATGTACCCCTGGCTAGCCTGCAACTCCCTTTGTAGACTAATCTGACCTCAGCTCTGGTTGTGCTGCCCCTACCTCTGGAGTGCTGGGGTTGTAAGTCTACAACTGAAGTTCGGTTTAAACCGCACCTGTGCTGAAGGTCCTTCATGGCTGATGAACTGGGAAGCCCTAGGGAGGTTGTAGAGAGGGTGTATGTTACAGTATGCAGTCTGGCTCTTTAGCTGTCTTTTGTCCCGTCAACAGTTAGTCAGTATCCACCTATGGATTTTTACCTAACCAGCCCACTAGTTTTCAACAACTGAAAAACTAAGAATGTCATTGGAGAGCATGTGAGGCCTGGTGTAGAGATTTTCCCACCTTATTGTAACCTGCCTCACTGACGGTCCCACCATTTTTTGTTATTGTTCTGGTGTGTATGTTATGCACATGTTTATTTGACTGTGGTTACATATATGTGTACAGGTGAGCATGGAAGCCAGAGAATAATATCCAGACTTTTCCTCAAGCCCTCTCTGACTTTTTGAGACAGGGTGTCTGTTACGTGTGTGTGTGTGTGTGTGTGTGTGTGTGTGTGTGTGTGTGTGTTTTGTGTGGGCACAATGTAGGACCATGTATAGGTCAGAGGACAACTATCAGAAATTAGTTCTTTCTTTCTACCAGGTGTACCCCAGGCATCAAACCATCACACTCATGTTGTCAGGCTTGTTAGCAAGCACCTTTACCCTCTAAAGTTCTCAACCTTCCTGATGCTACTACCCTTCAATACAGTTCCTCATGTTGTGGTGACCCCAACCATAAAATTATTTCACTGCCACTTCATAACTCTAATTGTGCTACTGTTATGAATCATGATGTTAAGTATATGATATGCAAACCCCAAAGGGGTTGCAAATCCACATATTGAGCCCCCAAGGTATCTTTTGGCTCACACCAATGTACTTCAGAAGTTCTTTGGTTTATGGCTTCATTCTGTTCTCTTACTACAAAAATTCCATGGAACATGCTATTTGGATAACCTGAATCTGCACTGCCAGGCCATTGGAACAGTTGGCTCTAGAATAAATTGTTTCTCCACCCTTCAAAGTGTGAGCTGTTCCTGCATAGCCAGCCACCAGGGGTGGATGACAGAAGTAGCTTCTACTAGCTTATTTCAGTGTTGCTTCCAGGCCAGGCTTGGTGGAGCACACATGCATTCCCTGCACTGGGGGATGAGGCAGGATGATCTGGGTATCAAAAGCAACCTCTGTTATATAGCAAGTTCAGGGTCAGCCAGGTCTACATGAGACCCTACCTCAAAAAGAAAGAAAACAACATCAATGTTGTTTCCATGCTGGGGTCTGTTATTTGAACCCCTGTGTTATGAGTTATTTGTGGTTATGTGGAAACAAAGAAATAACACTCTGAGGGGAAATTATTGTCTATCAAGGTAGCCATAATTTCAGTGTCCTGGGGCATGTCAGTAGCTGGGAAGCAGTCCTGTGACCAGTCTTTGGAGGTCACTGAAAGGTATTGGTCTGAGTGGCTGCATCAGGAAAGACATGCATCATCAGGCAGAGGGCTGTTGGTACCTGTATGTGACAAGCTGATGGAGCTGAGTCACTGACCTCAAGGCCATCCTAGAGTATACAATGAGTTCTCTGTCAGCCTATGCTGCACAATAACACACTGGCTCAAATAAACAAAATAAAATGGGGCAAAATTAAGAGAAGGAAAGGGTAGGCTTTCAAAATAGAGATCCCGGTCCTTGTATATGCCTATACATTTTTTGCTATAGGAGGGAATTGTGGGCATAAACTACAGAGATAAATCAGAAGAGAACAGGCTGTGCGGCGCATCACTAAGTTTGAATAGTGTCTAGAAACAAGAAAACACGAACTGGGGCACTGTGTCATTTTGTGTAAGTCAGATATATACTGATCCCCTTCTCTATTTGATGACCTTGGGTCATATTACGGAATATAGCACTGCCTCATTTGCCTCCTCTTAAAACACCAAGTGTAGGAGTGCCTCTGGCATACAGCTGGAAGATTGTTTGGAAAATAAGCTGATAACTAGCTGATATTTCTTCATCTTGTGAACTGCCCAGCTGATGAGCCTCATCCTGCATCAAATTCCCACTGCCAGTGGCAACACCTCATCTTTGCTTTACATCACCTTCCTTAATACCTTTCTGTGGTCACAGTTAAGAGGTGAGAGGAATACCTTTCTGTGGTCACAGTTAAGAGGTGAGAGGAAGAACTGGACATATCTGGGCTTTTTTTGCTCTGCAGTATATACATAATGGCCTTCAGGTAGGGCCTTCAACTCTCTGTGGGCAAATGTTGGGTGAGTGATGATATGGTCGTGAACTTTCCAGGGTTTTCTGGTGTCTTTCCAAACCTCTAGGTGAGGCTGATCACTGTGCTGCAACCCTACGTGGATCCCCCATATGCCGAAGTATCTTCAGAATCCTGAGAAAATCAGAGGCAGACCAAGAGTAGAAACCGCAAAGAACATGCCTACTGACATGAATTTCTGCCAGATGCCCCAGAGGTTAGGAGCAGAAGAGCAGAACGGATTGTGTGAGGTGAGGAGAGATGCCCCAGGTTCCACTTTTCACAGCTAGATTGCACAAGGTGGAAGCTGCAGATTGGATTCCTGTTCCGGAGACTGAAACTCGGAGGATGAAACCTCCTTCATCTTGTCATGGGCTCATTGGGCTACTTCATCTTGTCATTGGCATGCTCATTGGGTAGGGTTAGGTTTATCTGCCCATCTATGACTTCCTGGTGAGTCTATTTCTGTTCAACCCAGAGGATTGACAAAACAAAGAAGTAGGTAAATCCAAGTCTAGCTTAGCTTGGTAAACCAGATAGTTTTTTGTATTTATTAATTATGGTGGCTGTATGAAGTGCAGCCTTCAGAGGCACGGGACACTTAGACAGCCGCACCATCACCACCTGTCATCTCCTTCCCCACTGTCTGCCCAGCTTACACATTTATATAATATGAAGGAGTGGTCTTTTGAACCTCCCTTCCTCCAGGAGGGAATGTTTCAATGCCAAGCTAACACCTAGTAGCGTGGTCTTCACCCCACATGTATTCAGATCCCTGAGCCTTTGACTTTCTCTCCCACTTCATAGCTACACATTGGCTTCTCAAAGCTCAGTACCTTAATTTTTTTTAATTATATTATTTTGTGTGTATGAATGTTTTGCCTGCTTGTATACCTGTGTTCCATGTGCATACAATAAGTACCCATGCCAAAAGAGGGCATCGGATCCTAGAACTGGAGTTCTAGCTAGTTGTAAGCCACCATGTGGCTGTTGGGAACTGAACCCAGATCCCTGGAAGCCAGCACTCTTATCTGCTGAGCCCTTTCTTTAGCCTAAACCTGAGTATTTTAAAATAGTAATTCAGATATGTTGAGCTAAGTATGCTGTTAAGCTGATTCCATCTGTTTGTAGTTAATACAGCTACTGGAAATTTTGAGATGACTTGTGGCTGTCATTATATATGCTTTGGAGATTTCTGTCTGGAAAAGGATCAGACTCCAATTTTATTCTATTCTTGTAAGAACAGTTGTAACATGCCTGCACTGTTGTATCCTGCCAAGTTCACATCATGCTTGTCACCCCTCTCCTGTGATGCTAAAGTCACTGGGTTCAGGGGTCATCAGCCCCA
>LOJH01045629.1:0-13559 GCA_001685095.1 Ellobius talpinus
TATATTCTACTATATATATATGGTCATCAGCAGCCACTCTGAATTTCCCCCTCCCCCACACCTGGAAAACATCCATTTCCTGTCCTTATGTATTTGATAATTCTGAACATTTCATAAGGCCACACATATATGGTCTTTCATGTATTCATTCTGTCACTCAGAACACTGTTTCCACAACTTTTCTGGTGTAGTCTGCATCAACATGGCTCCATAGAATTTGATATATGAATATACATCTTGCCTCCATATTTGTTAGTTGGTAGACAACTGAGTTGTTTCCACCTTTGGTCATTATGAACAATGATGCCATGTATGTATCCATGTTCAAGTTAACAGTTTATGGGATAAAAATAACTTTTAATTCCAAAAGGGTATAAAGTTAGAAGCACTATTAAAGAGTGCTTATTATTTGCTGGAAATACATATATGCACATATATTTATATATTTTTATAATAGTGATTTGATATATGCATATGTATTAGATGACATCATCATGAAAATCAGGCACTCAGTCACATAGTAATGTAGTCGTAAGAAGCGCCAGACTATTGTCCACAGCTGTTGCCCCATTTTTTTGGCTGCTCCATTTTATAGTCTCAACAACAGTCTCTCTAAGGGCTTTGATCTCTCTACATCCTCACCAACATATATCATACATCTTGATTTTGACTCATGGAGTGGACATAAAGTGGCCTTTGGTTTGAATTTTCAAAATGACTTAATGTTGGTCATGGTATCATGTGCTTCTTCACAGAAATTTTTATTGGAACAGTTAGTCCCCCTGTTATTTGTGTTATTTGTCTTATACATTCTGGATACTAGAGCCTTATCATATATAATTTGAATTTTTTCTTGTTTTCTGGGTTGATTTTTACTTTCTTGATGGTGTTCCTCAGAGCACAAAAGCTTTCAAATGAGTCAAATTGATGCCGTTTTTAAATGTTCATCTTATTTATTCTTTGAAAACATCATATGTGCATACAATTTATTTTAACTTTCAAGTCCCACTACCTCCCTCATATTCCCCCTAGGATCCACTAATTTGTCTTCCTCATGATTTCATGTCCTTTTATTACAATCTTTACAATTATTATTAACAATAACCCACTACTGAGTTCAATTAAGGTTGCCATATGCAACCTACCAGTACTTATATTAAAAGAAAAGTGACTTTTCTCCCTTAGCATTCATCAACTGCTTAGAGCTTCTCGGTTTAGGGTGGGTCTCAGGAGGCCCTCCTGCATTTGCGCTAGAAGTTTGGCTGGCTTG
This sequence comes from Ellobius talpinus, assembly GCA_001685095.1. Classification (NCBI taxonomy): domain Eukaryota; kingdom Metazoa; phylum Chordata; class Mammalia; order Rodentia; family Cricetidae; genus Ellobius; species Ellobius talpinus. The sequence continues at coordinate 1,271 of LOJH01045629.1, forward strand.
ATTTTGTTCCGGTTTTGATCAGCATCCACAGCTGTGGCGAGAAGATGTGCTCATCAGTTGTGCCTTTTCTGCACACAGTGTTTCACAGCTTTCCTCCTCACCTTCTGACTCTTACATCCTTTCCACCCACTCTTCTGTGATGCTCCCTGAGCCCGGGATGGAGGCCGTCATTATAGACGACCCATTGACAAGAAACTCACAGTCTTTATTCTCAACACTTTGGCCAGACATGAGTTTCTGCTTTCACCAGTACGCAGGAAGCTTCTCTGATCAAGGATGAAATTAGCACAAATCTCTGGGTATAAACAAAAACACGGAGACAGCAGTTTGACAATGTGTCCATTTATTGAAACACCACCCGTGGGTTCCCTGCTTGGCCCTCTGATCTCCCTAGTCATGGGCTACTTGTGTTATTTTCATTGCCGGTACTTTCAGTGTCATAAGAATTTATTACCCAAGCCGGGGTCACAGAGATTTATGTTATGATTTCATCTGTGAGTTTAGCGGCTTCACTGGTTACATTTAGTTCCATGATTGATTAAATTAATTTTTTTTGCATGCATACATGGGAAGTAGAGATCTAGCTGCATTAGTTTACATGTGGCTATGCGCTTTCCCAAATACTCTGCATTGAAAATATTTTTTCTTCTTTTGAGTGATCTTGACACCCTTCCTGAGCATCAAATGATGATAAATGCAGAGATTTATTCCTGGATTCTCAGCTCTACTCCAACAGGTCTTTCAGCATTCCTTTGTCTTGATTACTGTTTTTTTAACGTATTTGGAAAGAAGAACCTATGAATCCCTCCACTTTGTTCTTTTTAAAGCTTGTTTTGTCTATTCTTGTACTCTTGCTTTACCATATGAATTTTAGGATTCAGTTTGCCAACTTCAGCAGAAAAGGCAGCTGGAATTTGGTTGGGGTTGAATTGGCTCACACATCAGCTGGAGGAGTATCGCTGTCTAGCAATGCTAACCCTTCCCATTTGCAAGCCTTTCTCCACATATTTAGCTATTCTTTATTTATTTTGGTGGTGTTTTGTTGTCTTCACAGTACTGTTCAGTGGCAGAGCACTTGCCTGGGATAAACAGGGCCCTGGTATCCAAGTATAAAAAAAGAAAGAAAAATATACTTTTTGTTGTTAAATGTGTCCCCAAGTGTTTATGATTTGATTTCTATCATGAATTTCATTTCACAGTGTTCTCACTAGCACACAGTACCACAATTGGGTTTTCTGTGTTGGCTTCTATTTTATGACTTTGCTGAGTATGTTCATCACTCCTAATGATTTCTTTTATATCATTGGCTGATTTCTCAGTATTTTCTGAGTTTTGTCATTTGTGATTAGAGATCATTGTACTTATTGTTGTACTAGGTCCCCTGCAACCTAGCTGCCTTTGCTTTCTCTTCCTTGCCGGGTTGCCCAGGTTAGACCCTCAAGTGAGTGGTAGTGACAACTGACATAATTTTGTTTGTTTGTTTCTGCCCCCAGGTTAAATCATTTAGTCTTTTACTAGTACATGTGCTGTTGGCAGTGGGGTTTTGTTTTTTTTTGTTTCAGGTAGCTCTTGGCTTGAAAAGTTCTTTACTTTCTTGGGTTTTTAAATATCTTATTAGGAAAAGCTGTCACATTTCGTCAGTAATTTGCATGTGCCTGTGAAGAGTATAATGTGGCTTTGTGATTTTATATTAATCCACACTACTTTATTGATTGCTTTATAAGTGTTAAAAAAAACTTGCAATCCCGAGATAAAGCTCATTTAGTCATGGTGTATATTCCTTTTTATATATGGTTGGATTTGGTTTACCAGTATTTTGTTGAAGGAATTTATATTCATAAGAAATATTTATGTGCAGTTTTTTGGGATGCTTTTGGCTTTCATATCAGAGGATAATGGCTCCAAGGAGTAAGTTGGAAAGTGTTTTCCCTGTTTGTTTGGAGAGGAGAGGCACGTGGGAAGAGTTTCTGAATTATTGGTGTTATTGCCCTTGAATGGCTTTTTTTTTAGTAGAATTCATCAGCAAAGTCATGTACATGGGTCTGAGCTTTTCATTATGAGAAGTAATTTGTGTGTATGGATATGTGTGTATATTTTGCATGCACATAAGCATATCTCTGGGGCACACATGTTTGAGTGTTGCATATATCTATGTTCATGTTTGTGTGTATGTTTGTGCATAAATGTATGTTATGAATGCATGTGACTGTGTGTGCTTATATGTACATGACTGTGCATATGTGTGAGTGTGTGCATACATGGGTATATATGAATATATGTGTGTGCATATATGTATGTGGGGGTATGTGTGCATGTGACTGTATACACATTTTTGTGTGCTTATGAGTGTATGCATGTGCATATGTGTTATTAATCCAACCTTCACTTGTTATAAATTATTCATTATTATTATTCTCATCATTTGGGAGCAGTTTATATCTTTTCAGGAGTTCTTCTGTTTCATGCCAATTATTTAATCTGTTTACATGCAGTTGTTCATCCTATGTGTACCTTTTGTTTTGATTTTTTATGAAGGCAAGATTGTTACACGTTTTTAAATACTGTGAGGCCTCTGCAGGACATAGCCCAGCAGTTCTTATTGAAGCCCATGAAGACCATCGTTCTTCAATAGAGGGCTAGCCGAGTGTTTGATGTGTGTGGTGTGTATCCCAGCAGCCTGTTTAGTTCGATTGCTGTGCTGTTTCAGAAACAAGTACATAGCAGCCACACAGCTGGAGTGTGAAGGGAGTAGGCACACTCTCAGATAGCCTGGCTGCTTGACTGCTAGGATACTCTCAGTGCCATCCCCTCTAGGCCTTATCTTGGGAAAGGAGGGAAGGAGTGTCAAGGCTGCCTCTGCATTTCCTAGAAGGCAGGAGACCCTGAAGGCATGCTGCTAAGTGAGAAATGTCTGAACCCTGTAGCTTCAGCACAGCTGGAGTCTCCCACAAGTGGCTGGTATTTTAGGAGCTTAATCAAGAATGCCATGCCAAACATCTTGTCGCTTGAGTTGTGCGGGAGGTGCTATCTTGGAACTGGCTGCAGTATCTCCAGCCCCCAAGGTGAGAGGACAGTCTGCGTCCTTCTTTGAAAGCATCCTGGAGGCCAGAGCTTTCTAGGATGACAGTGTTGTATTGAATACTCAAATTACTTAGATTAATTCTTCCAGGTCTAGAAACACCCCCAACCTGTTGAAATGGCTCTCACTTCTGTGTTGAGAAGATTCAAGTAGCTAGGAGCAGAGAGCCCGAATTCAAGTCATAGCTCTGCCTTTTGCGGGTAATAGTGTGACTTCAACCATACGACTCTCCCTCTCTGAATGTCAGGCTTGTCATCTGCAAAATAATAAAGAAAATACAGCCATCCCATAAATCATTCTAAGAACCAAATTAAATTAATGTATGGAAAATGGCTTTGTAAACTGTTAAGCTCTGTTAAGGTCCACTAATGGCTGTTTCTTTCCCATATGGAAAAGCCGCAGGATGAATAATCCTTCTTGTGAGCGTCCATTTATGTCACCCTACTGAGGTCATTCCATGTGGCTTTGAAGTATAGAAGGTGTGACTGTCAGGCTTTCAAAAGGAAGCAGAGAGCCTGACTTTCCCTGGCCTTGGCAGTGAGTGGAGCAAGCACAGGTGCAAGGTGGTGACTTCATAGGACTTGTGGCCCCTTGCTGGGACAGAAACAGCCCAACAGGGACAGCCAAGAAGCCAAACCCAGGCACACTGTAGAAATGAACAAAAACAACCCTAAAGGGTAAAATAGCACCTTCTTTGAAAAAAAGGTGTCATTAACATAAGTAGGGTCTTATGGTTGGTTTGCTTGTGGTCTTTCTAGTAAATTCCATCTAATTGTCACTCTTGTCTTGCACACATGAAGGTGTAGTAGATTGTAAGTTTGGTACGGGCAGTGTAGCCCAAGAGTGTGTTTGTTGCCTCAAGGAAATTGACCCTGATTAGTCTGCTGGTGGAGCATTTCAATAAGAATGAACAGAAAACCATGTTGGGGTGAGGAAGAGCCAGAGGCCTCTAGACTTTGTAGATGTTCCTTTCCTTCCTGCATCTCTCTTTCAAACTGGGTCCTTGGGGAAGTTCTTTCCCTCCTTTTCTCTCCTCTGTATACTGTGAACACCCTTCAGAGGGTTGTGGTGATGGCTAAGTAACCAGTAGTAAATCTTAGATGCCCTCCCTTCTGTCTTTCAGCTTGAGCTTTTCATGCTGCAAGTCAGCTTTGCTGCACAGAGTATTTCCCAGCATGCCCTCTTCCCATATGTAAATATGCCTGCTTGGCCTGGCTTTCCTCTGTCTGTGAGCCCTGGGATGAGAGAGCCACTAGAACAGCTGTCAAAGCACATCTGCACAGTCTTTCAGTTCCTCCACGGGATCCTGGATACCTCCTCGCTTCCAGGAGCAGGCTGTGAAAATCTACTTCATTGTCTGGAAGGTTTGGTGCCACACCGATTCCAAGCATTAGAGTATGGCGAATATTTCTGAGATAGAGACTACCGTATTTGTCAGTCAGTCTCTTCACCTTGGAAAGGATCATGAGAGAAAAATGCCCTGAATGAACTTGGTCCAAAGTTATGGCGAGACAGAACAGGCCTGGCCCCTGGATGAGTCATTCCAAGCCTGGGGGCCGGGGCTGCAACAGGAGGAGGCTATGGGAAGATTCAGCCAGGGAAGGTGGTAGTTGTGAGAAGGGAGTTATTTGCTGTATGGTGACATAGCCAAGATTACCCAAGTTCCAGCAGGCAGTGCAGAGCCTTTAGTCCACCAAGCAAAGAAGTACAGGGATGGCGGTGGATAGAGAGTGAACTTGGTGGAGGAGAGGAGCAGAGAATGCATTTGGAATGGTCTGTGATTATCCAAGAGAACTCACTTCTTGGTGGGCTGCCCTTAGGCTCAGCTATGGCATTGCGCATACTTCTCTTGACCCCTGGAGCTGCAGAGTAAACCCCACTTTCCACACACACACAGCTGTTTCCTCCAGTCTTCTGTTTCCTCCCCCAATCCCTTTGAACAGCTACGATGGAGAAGATATGATCGCATACAGTTCACAGACCATGTTGGTAGTGTTAATTCTGCTATAGGCAGAAGGAGAAGGCACTTGCATCACAGCTCCCTACCCCATTTGTTGGAATCTCTCACATGGCTAACTTCTTGGGGCTAAATGTAAATATTCCCTGGGACCAAAACCTCAGAAAAGCATCACCATCCTAATGTCCTTACTGATCAGGGTCGCTTTGGGAAAGGCTGAATTTACAAGAGAGTATCCTAAGTGAAGTCCCAGAAGGAACCTGAAGATGTTGGAGTGTTGGGGGCTGCCTGCAGCATCTAATCTCTGCCATGTTGAAGGTGGTGTTTCTTGAAGATGGCCCCAGGGTAGGAAGGAAACTAGTGACTGAAAGTCAGAGGTGGGTGTGAGTCCCTGTGCCTAAAGTAAGAAACTGTAAAGAACCAGTGTGGTGGCGCCTTCCTGTAATCTCAGCATTGGAGAGGTGGAGGTGGGAGGATTCTAGATTTGGGCTACATCATGAGCTCCAGGTCAGCTTGAGTAGGATGGATAATTGTTATTGTCACCGTCATGGAATCACCTGTGACACATCTTTCTGGGTGTGTCTTTGGGGATGTGCTCAGAGAGGTTTACCTGAAGAGGAAGGACCCAGCCTGCATGTGGGCTGCTGGGATCAGGGCGTGCAACCGACGAAAAGACAGCAAGCAGGGCACCTGTCTCTATCTGTTCCACACTGTAGCCGTGGTGATTGGCCACCCCACACTGTCACTGTACCATTTTCACCAAGACAGCCAGAATCTGCCCTGTCTGCCTTCTGCTGCTCTTCTGGGGTATTTGCAACAATGTTTAGAAAATTAGCTGATACACTGATACACTGGGATGGAGGGCAAGACTCTTACCTCAAAAATCCAACCCAAACCAAACTAAACCTGTGAGAGCTGATGATGAGCAGCGAGGGCTCTTAGAAGGATAATGGGTCAGCAGGGCAGCAGCGCCTACCCTCTAGGAGTTTCTGAGTGGCAGAGCTTGCCACCAGGACAAAGATGAGGTCCAAGAGCTACTGCAGACGTGCATGAGCACAAGCATTGGGCTCTTTGGCGGGACAGAGCCTACCTGTCTCAGGATGCCGCCAAAGACTCAGCAAGGTCTGGAAGCCGGTGCTGCTGAGCAATCAGAGATGCTTCTGTTGGTGAGCCCCCCGCCACTGCAGATCTCTTGGCTCTACCTGGAGTAGGAGTTCTTGTGAAGTTCTCAGTGAACTCAAGTGTTAGCTGTGGGGTTGAGCAATATAACCTTGGACTTCTCTTTTAATCAAGATGATAGCAAGCTTTGGTTGAATCTGGGACTTGGAAGCCCAGGATTTTGCAGACCTGAGGTAAGGCAGATCTACCAGACCAAGGACGCCAGGCGGTGTGGGTGGGGCAGACACCAGAAAAGAACAGAAGGTACTAGCTTATTCCACTCTCTGAAGGCCTGAGCACACTCTCCTCTACTTTTCATAGTCTCTTAGAACTTGATCTTGTTCTCCACATAGACCGTAGCTACCAGTTCATAACCCCCTCCCTTCGCACCAACAGGGCAGTGTCGACGGTTATTGAGTCAACTCCTTGACAGCTAATTTCTCACTCAGTCCTCACAGGAAATCTATGCAGTGATTGTTATTTTCTCTTTCCTAATGCAGACTAGAGAAGTGAACTTCAGAGAAGTTAGTTAGTGTGTCCAAAGACATTCAGATCTTAACAGCAAGGAGCAGAGAACTTGGGCGGAGGTCAGTTCTGAATTACTCCAAAGTCCTTGTCTTTGGCTGTCATCCACTTCTTGAAAATAATGACCTTCATTCCAGGGGACATAACCTTAACAAAAGTGTGCTTGATAACCAAATGGAGCAACCTGGGCCCTGTATGTGTCTCCTGTGGGGTGTGGTTGTACAAGCTCATAGACAGACACTCATACTGTCATAGAATCCTTCCAGGCCCTGGAGAAAGAATGGAGAAGCAAAATGATGGCAGAGAAAATGCACACTGAAGAAATGAGCCCACACAATTGCGAGTTTGCTACATGGTCTTGAAATTGCAGTTTGTGTTGAACTATATGCAAACAAATCCAAAGATTAGAACCTTCGCTTTTTTGTCCAGAGAAACATAACAAGTTCATACATGAGTAAAAGTAAATGTCCGCCAGTGAACGACACTGGCGTGCCGTGTTCTTCCTCCTGGTAATTTTTGTCACCAGAAAATAAACCACATCTCCGTGATTAGGGGGCCATGTGCTTCTCAGAAGTTTTAGATTTCAATTGCATAGCAGCAATAAGAACTGGCAGTTACACGGCACTTACCATGTGTCTGACACTGTGTGAAATCATCTACAGATGTTGACTTCTCTAATCTCTGCATCCTAATCATCCTCATGAGATAGGTACTATTCTTATAGGATGTAAGGAAATAGGCAAAGAGAGGTTCGATGAGTTCCCCAAAGCCACACAGCTGGCTATTGAGAGTCAAGATTTGCACACTTCAATACTGCAGACACCGGCTGTGCTATGGTTTACTGAAGATCAGTGATCAAGTTCCTCGCAGCTCCACCACAACCCCTGACCAAGAATGGCTTGGTGCATTTCACTGTTGTGAAAACTGGAATTTAAAGGGATTAAGACATTTGTTCAGTGACCGGCTGTGAAGGACAGAACTGGCCCTCTGGACTCTAAGAGGTCCCTCACCATCAGTGCACAGAGAAGTGAGGTTTCCTCCCCCAGTTACTGAGCCATGCTTCAAAGTGGCAGAGCGGTCCAATCGGATGTTGTATCTACAGTGGTGGCTAAAAGGAACTGCCTCCGTGGCACCCTCAACCCCCTGGATTCCTAGCCTGTGTATTTCTTCCTCTCTGTCCCTCACTGGAGGACAGGCAGCATCCTCACCTTTCAGGAAGTCTGGGTAGGCTATGCACCTGGTTCATGAACAGGGTAAGAGGTTGTTCCTATGGTGAACTGTGACCAGGTCACAGCCCTCACAGTTCACCTGAAGATGTAGATCAGCTCTGTCCCCTTTCGGCCCGGTGTCTCCAGGTGTCTCTTCCTAGAATCACTCCTTCTCCCGAAGACCAAAGGCTTTCCTGTTTCCACCCTTGGGCCGGCACACACATGACCTCGGCTTTCCTTCAGTTCCCCAACCACACCAAGCTCTCTGCTTCGGTAGCTCTGCCCAGGACAAGCTCCATCTTCTAAAGTTTCATTTGTGTACAGCAAATCTTGCTCAGACATAGTCCTCGGGGAGGTGAACCCTATCTGCTTCGGAAAGCGTCCCCTCACCCTGTCACCTGTGTTACTTGTGTGTGCACTTCTGTGACTGACCAGAACACCTGATGGAAGCAAATGGGGACAGAATGGTTTTGGTTGCCCATTTCAGGAGCCTTCAGAGAGTGTGGCAGGGAATACAGTGGCTGTCTCTGGATGGGAAGGTGAGGCAGCGACTGTTCCCACAGCAATGGGCCAGGAAGTAGGGAGAAGACCTAAACCAGGAGCTGACCTCTGACCTTAAGAGGTTCACCTCTCGAGACCCACCTCCTAAAGATTTCGTGCTTCTCAAAACAGCTGGACCAGGACATGTGTCCACGGGGAAAACGCTTCAGATGCAAACTCCAAATATCACCTTTCTTCCTATCCCACAAGCCTCAAATCCCTCTCCTGGCTTTCGTCGTGAGCCCTCTGGATATTTTTCTGTGCTGTTTCTCTGACTGGGGGCTTTTGTTTTTGCATATGTTTGTGCACTATTTTCTTTCCCATGAGTCTTGTCAGAGCAGAGACATCCCTCCCTGTTTGTCTCCGTCTAACATGTGCTGGCCCTCAAAGGGCCTCAGGGGATTTTTGCTGTGAGATTGCTACCTCCCCAGGAGGAGAAGAGGAAAAATGAGGGGAGACAGTTGCTCTCCCAGCACCCTTTAAAATAAATCCCTGGGGTTTGGATATTTAGTTCTGTGGCAGAGAACATGCCTTGTAAGTGCAATGTCCTGGTTTTGGTCCTTGACTCTGAAAAAATGAAAATGAAAACGGAACCAAGCCCTATACTGTGCTCAGGGGAGCAGGATTTGCAGTCTGAAGGCATCACCAAGCAGCTAGGCTGCAGGAAAGGCTGCTGTCCCAAGTCTGGAAAGAATGGGCACCCATCTTATTTGACCAGATGTTCCTGGGAGTATCTCATTATCACTTGGGGGGCCATGGTCCTGGCTTTTGGTTGGGGAGCCTCCTCTGTCTTTTGAGGGTTTCTAAAAAGCACCTTGGGTGTATCTCTAAGCGGCTCTTGTGCATTGTTGACTTTGGCTCCTACCAGTCACCACTTCAAGGGACTATCAGGATCCTGAATGCCATGTTTGGTTTGCTTTCTCTTCTCTGCCTTAGCCCTGTGGCTCACCAGCTTCAGAGGACAGACAGACACCAAGACTGAGCAGAGCAGAGCCTCTTGTTCTGAGCAGTCAGCCAGGTGTGAGTGGCCTGGGGACAAAGCTCAGTGGAGAACGGATGCTCTCTGGCTCTCCTTTATCTAGAGGGTGTTCTAAATACGTATGAGGGGACTTGGAGAAAAGGCTGGTTGTGTGTGGGAATGCTGGTGCACAAGCCCGTTTGGACTTTGGGTGTGTGCTTGGGGACCTGGCCTTAGTTTCCTTGGGCCTGGTAACTGTTGGTTTCAAATGAGACACAGGAGTCTTAATCGTTCCATGTGTGGGATGTGCCCCATGGGGCTGTGTTTTGTAGGCAGTGAAGTTAAGGCTTGCCCAGAAAAATAACATGTTTTCCTTGCCTGGTTCTTGAGCTGTTTGCCTGGTGACTGGCTGATTGGTGGTTTGGGAAGAATGGAGACATTGGTTAACTTGGGTGTCCAGAGAATTTTTTTTGGTGTGTTTATGTGAGAGCTTGTTTCTGTTTCTCTGGAAACAGTAGAGGGCAGAGGAGGAAATGCTGCTGCTGCTATTGCTACAGCTTGTGTTTAAGGCCCTTGAAGCATCTTACTAACAGGAACTAGAAACATTACTTAAATTACTCTGAAATAATCTAGTGCTTTGAGAGTACCAGAAAGCCCTAAAGTCTTCATTGCAAAGGTAAACAGGATAGCAGAGGGCTTTGGAAACGACGAGCAATATTGCCCTCTTAGCCCCATTGGAACCATGTTCCTCTGCGGTTCTCTTTACAGAGAGGTACAGGGTGGAAGAGGTAAATCAAAGCTACTGCTGTCAAAGACTTTCTTTAATCCTTGATGGGAAATCCTTTTCTGAGATTAGAAATACCTGACACATAAGATATGGTGGCAAAAGAGAGACATGCTTTCACTAAATTAAAAAAAGAAAGACCACTCCCGAGCATTAAAGCATATAGTATCAGTATATTTTCCTCAAAGGGTTGTCTGCATTGAGGGGACTTGTCCTTAGGCCTGTGGTTATTCATCTTTAGCATCCCATCACCCTGGGTTAGAACATCTTGCTGTCAAAGATCCATCTCTCTCCATACTCTCTCAAGAGGCTACAGTGAACAGCACATTGGTTAAGCTACNGGGATATTTGAAGAATAGAAAGGAGAGGGGAGAAAGAATAGGGAACAGTGAGAACAAGAACTGGTGATAGTCAAAGGTGATGCTGTTTACTTAAGGAAACAGGATGAAACAAAGCCTGGCTTCTGCTTTGGTGGTGGTGGGTAGACGTGAGAAGAGAGGCTTGGTCTGGATTCGTCCTGTTTCTTGTGCCTGCCTGGAAACCTGAAGCCCTCGGCAATAGACGGAGTGTGACTCTTGGCTTACCCATTGTTGGCAGACCCTACCAGTGTCCTTGATGACTGGGACCAGGACTGCGTGGGCACAGCAGGCAGGCAGAGAGGAGGGTATGGATGGATTTGATTTCTCTCTCTCTATGAGGCTGCTGTCTGGTCCAGTCTGTTCTACANGATCCTTGGTTCAAGTAACTCGTTAAACTCATGTTTCATCATCATACCAAGAGTGAGTCTCAGAAAAGAGCTATGTGCAATGAACAAAGCAAGCACCTAGACAAGCCTAGAGATTAGCAGTGTGTCTGCCCCAGAGTCAGGCTGTGACGCCGTGTGTCTGTCCCAGAGTCAGGCTGTGATACAGTGTGTCTGTCTAATCTTGAAGTATTCCTCAGTGTTATTTGTTTCAGTTAGAAAATTTGGTAATTATTTTTGATTGTCCTTAAAGTGGTTTAGAATCAACATGGAAACATATGTTTGGGTATGTCTCTAAGAGTTTTTCCAGAAAAATTTAACTGAAGAGGGAAGAGCTACACCCAGTGTGAGTGGCATCATTGCATGGGAGAATGTGAGCTGAATGCCAACCTTCATCTCTCTATGCTTCCTGACTGCGAATGTAGCCCCTGGTCCTGCTGCTGTGACTTCCCTGTCAGGATGGGCTTTATCCCCCTTGAAATGTGAGGGAAAGCAAACTCTCCCTTCCTTATGTTGCTCCTGTCAGGTATCCATGAGATGTAGATCTCTGCTGAAGCCATGAGAAAAGTAAGTAGTCCTGAAAATTTGTGCCAACAGTGAAGCTGGTGCTATTAAAAAAAAGCTGACAATGTCATCCACAGGGTTTGGAACTGGTCGATGGGAGAAATTAGAGTTTGGAGCTGGAAGCTAGAGAAGCACTATGTTAGAAGCCGAGCTTTACAGGCCACCCTGGGGAAGTTCAGAAAAAAAAAAACTCTCAGGGGAAATGTAGGGAGTTGGGGCCCTGATCCGGGAGTTTCAGAGGGAGCCAGTTCAATCAGGAGCAGGACCAGAGACCATTTGAGTTACATTCTGACAAGGAATCTGGCTGACTTCTGCTGTTGTTCTGGGAATCTGAGTGAGGTGGAATTCAAGAGTGACGTGATAATTTGCTGCTGGAGGGAATTTCCTGAAAGGACAGCACTGGCGTGAGATTCATGGAGAGCTGTGGCGTGGTCTCCATTCACCGTCCTCGTGCTGGTCTAGTGTGAGATTCACGGAGAGCTGTGGTGGGGTCACTGCTCACTACCCTCATGCTGGTCCAGCATGAGAGCAGACAAATGTCACAGAAAAAGATGAGAAATGCACAGAAAGGGGTGACTTTAAAGTGACGGACAAGGCAGGTGGGAAGCAGCTGCTGAAGTCACAGGGGGTAACACTCTGAAAATAAGCCCAGTGAATTAGAAGTATATAATTGTCTTTTTGTCGTATAGGGGCTCACAATTTAGAGATTGCCTTGACTCTCAGAAGAGATTTAGGATTTTTTCAGTATCTTTTTATTATTATTATTATTATTAT
>LOJH01045630.1:0-10322 GCA_001685095.1 Ellobius talpinus
CGTGTGGGAGCCGGGCGGGACGAAAAGCAGGCCTGTGCTCCCCTTACCACTACACCACCCCATCTTTTTAAGGTTGGTCTAGTCCTTATCCTTACTTACCCATCCCCTCCCACTCCTAATCTTAACAAAAATCTGTGCATATTCTATACTATCCTTGATTATTTATTCTCCAGCCATTTTTTGAAACTTCTCTACATAGCCTTGGCTATCCTGAAACTCACTCTGTAGACCAGGCTGGCCTTAAACTCACAGAGATCCACCTTCTTCTGCCTTCTGAGTACTGGGATTAAGGGTGTGTGCCAGCACTCCCAGACTCCTCCAGCCTTTTTGATGTCTAAGAGGTCACTGTATTAATTAACTATTGTGACAATGCCAAACATCTGTGAATGCTCCCCAGTTAATACCCTGCTCAGGGGATATTGTACTGCTTACTACAGCAGGCACTGGGGGCTCCTGGCTGCAGAATTACTTCCTAAATTAATACCCTGCTCAGGGAATATTGTACCACTTACTACACCAGGCACCGAGGGCTTCAGACTGCAGAATTACTTCCCGAATTACCACCTTCAAATCCCATTAGAACAATGAAGGTACTGCAACTGAAAAAATACAGCTGAAAAAGTTAAGCCAAGTAAAGAAGTAGCATCAGAGTTATAAATCTCAATGCATTAACTGAAGAAACACAAGAAGCTAAGACAGCATAATTAAATCCCAGATAGAGAACTCAGGTGATGATCGTAAGTATGTTCAAAGACACAACAAACAGCTGAGTAAGAGAAGGAAGGCGGCAGATGATACCCAAGACGACTTCCACAAAGAGATGGAAAACACTGAAGCAAATTCATCTGAGATGCTAAAAACAAAGTATAATAAGCCAGGGAAAACCTGGGGGGTGAAACCATGGAAAACCTGGGGGGGGAGGTGAAGCCATGGAAAACCTGGGGGGGCAGAGCATTTCAGTAAAAGCATGGGTCAAGGAGGAAGCAGAATATCTGAGTCTGAAGACTTGATGGGCGACAGAAACAGTCTAATAAATTAAAGGATCAAAGAGAATGACTGTTGGAATTGCCAGGATATACAGGAAACTCTGCAAAGACAAACTGCATGCATTACAGGTGTAGAAAATGGAGAACAAGCTCATTTTAAAGATATAAAAACATTTTCAAAAGAATCAAAGCATAAAATTTTCCAGTTAGGAAACAAGAAGCCAGTTCAGGTATAGGAGGCATTTTGGACACTAAACAGACAAGACCAGAAAAAATCCTTCACTCCCCATATTATAATGAAAACACTCTCTAAAGGCTAGGCTTGATAGAATGAATGAGGCTTATCAGACTGGCTCACAGGATGTGGTCCAGGCGGTCCAACAGTGGTGTCTCACAATGGCAAGGCTGAGGATCCAGTAGGTGTTCAGTCATGAGGCTGGTTGTCTCAGCACTCCTAATCTGGTGCTGGAGATCTGGAGGATTTCTGGAGAGCTCCTAGTCTTTAGTCTTCATTGAAATCCTGAGGACATTGGATTGAATAAAGGATGCAGCAACAGGATAGACAAACTTGCCAGAGGAACAGGAAGCAGGCAAATAGCAAGAGCTCTCTTCTGTATCATTGGATGTGGGCTGCCCCTAGAAGGTATAGTTAGATTCAGGGTGGGTCTTCCCACCTCAAATACTCTGATTTGAAAAAAAAAAAAACCCTCACAGGCCCAGAAAAATTCACAACCAAGATCAACCACCTCAAATACTAAATATCGAGAACAAAAATGGTATGTTGAAAGTGGCAAGAGAGAAACACAAGTCACATCAGATTCTACAACTAAGTTTTTGAAAGTCAACAGGGCCTGGAATGCTGTATTTAAAGCTATGGAAGAAGACAACAACTGCCAACCTAGGCTACTATACCCAGCAAAACTATCTGTCACACTTAGAGGAAAAATAAGAAGTTTCCATGATAAAAACAGGCCAAAGGAATTTATAACCACAAAGCCAGTTCTTCAGAGGACACTTGAAAGAACTCTATATACTAAAGAGCAAATGAGTCTCCCTATGAAGAAGGCCACAGGAAAGAACAAGAGTCAGGCTGTAATAGGGCTCTAAGCAAGAAATGAAGGAAAGCAATGCAACCCTTACAAAATAAACAGAATAGCAGGAATCTGTACACCACTTTTTAACTATAATTATAAATATTAGTGGTCGCAGTTCCCCAATCAAAAGACACAGACTAGTAGAACTGATCAAAACACAGGAACCATCTATGTGTTGTCTTCACAAAATATATCTCAGTGTTGGGTGAAAGGATGTAAAGATATTCCAAGCCATTGACCCTAGGAAGCAAGCAGGTTCCACCACTAAAATACCTGACTTCACACCAAAGCTGCTGGGGGAAAAATGAAGACAGTCATTCCATATTGATTAAGGGAACAATAAACCAAAAGAAACTACTATTCTAAACATATATGCCCAATATGAGTGTCTCCAACTTCATAAAATAAATAATACTGTATATAGAATCTCAGGTTGACCCAGCACAATCATAGTGGGTGACTTCAATACCTCATTCTCCTCAATCAACAGATGATCCCAACAAAATATAAACATAGGAATGCCTGAACTAGATCTTAGACCAAATGGACTCATAGACATCTACAGAATATCTTATCCAAATACTGTAGAATATTCTTTTTTCTTCAGCAGCCCACGGAACTTTCTCTAAAATAGATCATCTTTTAGGCTATAGTGCAAATCTTAACAAATATAGAAAAACTGAAATAATACCTCATTTTTTTCTGATTACAGTAGAATAAGACTAAGCCAACAGCAAGAGAAATCCCAGAACATACACAAAATTGTGGATTTTAAACAACAAACTATTGAATAATGAATGGCTCTTTGGAGAAGTCATCCCCAGAATTTAATGGTAATAAAACATAACCTACCAAAACCTATGGAATACAAGTTTATAGTTGTAAATGCCTACTTTAAGAAAGCAGAGGACCAGACTGGAGAGGGGGCTTAGCCTTTAAAGACTAAGGTTTATGACCAAAAAGAAAAAGAATTCAGAGGACCAGACCTCTGGTTCCAGAGGGAACAGCGAGCGCTTTGTAAGGCAGTAGAAACATTGAAAAGAGGCAAACAGAGAGATTTAAAATGGAAGAGATGGTCAATCAAATTTTTAAAAAGTTAATGGACAAGACCATGCAGAAGAATGAATTTCAGGGATGGAGGATAAAGTTCAGATGCTAATATAGACAGACTTAGGGAGGACAGAGTTAAGATGCTAATATAGACAGACTTATACACTGGGGAAGAAGAAGCATGAGAGAGATTTTTAAAAAGTCTGGGATGCATTCATGGGGCCAAACCTGACAATTTAAGGTATAGACGGAGTAGAGGTAAAATTAAATGGAATAGATAGACTAGTTAAATTATAGCAGAAAAATCCCATAAGTTTATGGAAAAAATCAGGCATCCAAATACAAGAGGCACACCCAACTCCAAATAGATGTGACCAAATAAGAAACTCTCCATGATGTATTATAATTAGGATGTGAAAAATACAAAGTATAGAAACAATCCTAAAAGCAGCATGGAAAAGGGTCAACACCCAGACTACTGCAGAAATGTCAGCATTACCCCAGAGTTTTCATCAGCAACCATAAGGCTGGGAGAATATGGAAAGGAACATTCCAAGCTCTGAAAGTAAACAACTGTGGCCAAGAATTCTGTACCCTACAAGCTTGTCTTTCAAAACTGATGGGGAAATAGAGGTATTTAAAGACAAGCACAAATTAAGACTATTCATGACAACCAAGACAGCATTGCAGAAAATTCCTAATTGAATACTTTATAGGGAGGAAAAAGAAGAACTGTTTCATGTGACTATGAAAGTGTATCTTATGTACACAGTGGGAAAACAAACTAGACTTAGGGAAAATAACAGCCATGTCCAACAGTGAGCAAACCCTCAAACCAAATACTAGAGAAAAACAGGAAATATCAATAATTCAATAAAACAAAACATCACCTAATAAACCTATATGAAATAACAACCTTTTAACAACAATTTTAAGTGCAAATGGCCTCATCACACCACTAAAATGACACAGACAAATGGATTGGATTAAAATATAAGAACCAACTGTATGCTATCTCCAAGAAACACACTTAGCTACCAAGTTATCCAGAAAATTTAAAATTAAATGATGGAAAACAAACTACCAGGCAAATGGAAAAGATAAACAAGCAAGTGTGGCTATTTTTTGTATCAGACACAGTAAACTTCAAGCCAATATCAATTAGAAGAGATAAAAAAGGGGGCTGTATTTTAATAAAAGGGACAATTAATTGAGAAAATATAACAATTGTGAACATTTATGCATCAAATATCGGAGCCCCTGGCAGCTTAAAGCAAATGCTAAAGCACTGAACGACCACAGAGGTCAGACGTGCTGATCGTGGGGGCTTCCTGCTCATATTTAGAAGACTTTTCCAAGCTAAAAACAAGAAAAGAGACTGCAGAACTTACATACACTAAAGACAAACTTTATAGATATAGATAGAATATTCTACCCAACAGATAAGGAAGATGCATTTTCTCAGCATTACAAAGGATCTTTAACAAAATTGATAATATCATAGGACAGAAACCAAGTTTCCACAGATACAAAATAAATTATGCAAATTGAGATAATTACTTGTGCTTTATAGACCTTAATAAAACAAAGCTAGAAATTAACAATGAGAAAATACAGAAAACATAAAAATACTTACAGACTAAATAACGTATATTTAAATAAATAGTAAATCATCCAACAAATCAGAGAGGAAATTTTAGAATTACTGGAGACAAAATGATAATGAAAACACATCATATCAGAACCTCAGGGATGAAGCCAAGGCGGTCCTAAGAGGAAAGGTTATAGTGGTAAGTGCTTATATTAAAAAACGAAAACAAACAAATAAGAAAAAATCCTTAGAAGCACCCAATAAACAACCTAATGATGCATCTTGAGGATTTGCAAAACAAGCTCCTAATTCCAAACACAGTAGATAGTGAGAAATAGTAGATTATTAATAGTAAATAAAAGATTAGGGAAGAAATTAATGAAACAGATTAAAAGAATTATACACAAAATCAACCAAAAAAGTTGTTTTTTAAAAAACATAAATTTAATAATATTTACAAACCCTTAGCCATCTGACAAAAAGAGAAAGTGAGAAGAGACAACCTGACAAAATTAGAGATCAAAAGGGTGCTATTATAGCACAGACTCCCATGAAATCCAGAACATTTCTAGAGATCACTATGAAAGCTTAAACTCTAAAAAGCTGGAAACTCAGAAGAAATAGAAGAATTTCTAAACTCATACAACATTTCAAAGTTAAGCCAAGATGATGTAGGTAACTCAAATAGACTTATTATTAGCAATGTAGCCAAACTGTCATAAAAAGCAGCCTCTGTCGCTGCTGAAGTCTATCAGACTTTGAAGGAAGATCTCATACCAACCCTTCTTTTTCCACAATCAGAAAGTGCAGGAACACTACTAAACTCATCCTGTGAGGCAGAGTAATCTTCTCCTATCAAAACCAGGAAAGGACACCTCAACAAAGGAGACATCAGCTGTTACTTTGATGCAAGAATCTTCAACACAACACTTGCAAACTGCATTCAGAAACACACGAAAAATATTAGGCATTACAACTTAACTGGACTTCATCCAAAAGAGCAAAATTGATCCAACATACATAAATCAACAAGTGCAATGCACCGTATAAACAAACTTATGGACAGAAATCTCATAATCATTTCAATTGATGCTGAAAAGGCAGTGATGAAGTTTAAAATGCCTCTGTGGTAAAAATTTGCAGACTTCAGGAACAGATGGCACATGCCTCAGAATCATAAAGGCTGTACAGAACAAACCTATAGTCAATATTACAGGAAGCAGAGCTAAGCTGAGGTTACTTCCTCTAAAATCAGGAACAAGACAATGGTGCTTTCTCTCCTCTTGTACATGGCAGTGTTCAAAGTGTTAGCTATAGGAGTTAGGCAAAAGAGGAAAGGGGATAGGCCATCCAACTACTCTATTGGCAGATGCCATGATTCTTTACTTAAAAAACCCCATAGGATCTACTAGAAAACCCTTGGATCTAGTAAACATTTATACAGACATACAATTTTCTGAAACTGCCTTTGCCCTCAAAAAAATTGAACTGTATCCAGACATTGCCACCAAGTCAATGGTATGTCCCAAGATAAGACTATATACAGTTGCTATCCTACTGTGTATTCAGCCTGTTTAAGTTCAATCTGCATTTGTAAGAACAGTGTAATGAAGTTTACTGTGTCTTAGATTTTCTATGCAATCAATTTTTACAACCTAAGCTCAGTGCACAGCTTTAAAATTACATACTCTTCTTTCATGCGCTAACCCAGAATAGTGTTTATGTGTGCATGCATGTGCATGTGTGTGTGCACGCTCACACGCGCAATCTTAAACAAAACAAATACCTTATAACTGTTGGGAGCAACACGTGAACCTAGGTTGATAACATCTGCTTGAGACTTTGAGTGACATTGTGCATCGCCTGGTGTCAGATAAGTACCATCTTCTCCGTTAAGGATTTCAGTGAAGAGTTTCGTGCTCTTCCCTGTACCATGTGTCTTCTATGCTGTTCAGAGAAGCCCTCTGTTAGGGAAAGGCACAGCAGGACCAGCAACAGGGATCGATCAAACACATACAACAGACAGGCTATAGACAGGACAATAACCACAAACTACAGATAGATGGGATGCACAGGGAGGGATGTGGAAAATTTAAATTTTGGCTCATTCTTTGTCAAACTACTACAAAATGAAGTCATTTTTGTGATTCCTTAATGTAATATTGACAAATTTGGGCGCTATCCGAGGTTTCTTTCTTTTTTTATTTTTTTTATTAAAAATTTCCATCACCTCCCCTCCTCCCTATCCGAGGTTTCTTTAATGTGTTAATCAGCATACACAGTAAAATCTCAGGATACAACTATATACATACATACATACATACATACATATAAATATAAATATATGCCTTCACATGTACCAACAATACATACTCGAAGAAAGAAATTTAAAATATTATCCCATTCAAAATAGCTCCAAATTGGACTAGAGAGATGGCTCAACCATTAAAGGCTAGGGTTACAACCAAAATAAGTCCAAAAAGTATAAATATTTAGTAGTATTCCTAACCAAAGAATAGAAAAACCACTACAATGAGAACTGCAAGATGTGGAAAAAGGAAATCACAGACAATAAAATGTGATGGAAAAACATTCCAAGTTCCTGGACTGGCAGACTTAATATTATGAAAATGGATATACAATCACATTTAATCTACAGGTTTAATGAAATACATTTGAAAATTTCAATGCCATATTTTGCAGGTTTAGAAAAAATTAAAAAAAATCATATGGATCTACAAAGGACCATCAATAGCCAAAGTAACCATAAGTAGTAAGATTATTGCTAGAAATATGACAATCCTTGACCTCAAATTACACTTCAGAGCTATAGAGCTAAAAACAGCCTGGTACTGGCATAAGAACAGAAACAGAGACCAATGAAACAGAAAAGAGGGCCGAGAAATAAAATAACAAATGCATGGCCATTTGGTTTTTTGTTTTTGTTTTTGTTTATGGTTGTTTTTTTTACAGAGGCAGTGAAAGCATACATTGGGTAAAAAGACTGCCCATTTAACAGACGGTTCTGGCAAAACTGGGATCTACTGGCAGATGAATAAAATTCAATTCAGATTTTTTCACCTTGTACAGGAATCAGTTCAAAATGGATCAACAGTCTTAAGTTAAAATCTGAAACACTGAGACTTCTAGAAGAAAACTGAGAAGACTCTTCAAGACCTTGGGGTAGGCAAGAACTTTCCAAATAGAACATCAATAGCACAAGAAGCAGCCCCAATAACAGCACATGGGATGACATAAACATACTCAGTGTTTGCACACCAAACTTATGGTCGGAGCCCAAAGACAGCTCACAGAACGTGAGAGAATCTTTACAGTATACTTCAGTCAAAGGGCAAGTTTCCAGAATTTGAGAAGAACTTCAGACATTAAGGAACACAGAAATAAAACTGATTATCAACCAAAGGGCAAATACATCAAATAGACAGCTTTTATAAAAAGCAGAGGCAGCTGATTCCAGCAGCAGAAAATGGTGGTCTCCACAGGAGTCAAAGTTCTTCAGAATTTTTGCTTGTTGGAAGAACTTGAAGGACAGAAAGGAGTAGGTGATGGTGTAGTTAGCTGGGGCCTTAAAGTTGATGAAGACATGACACTTACAAGGTGGACAGGCATGATTATTGGGTCACCAGTGACAAACTATGAAAACAGAATATATAGCCTGAAAGTAAAATGTGCATCTAGAGACACAGAAGCTCCCCCTCAGTTAAATTTTTAACAAAAATTAATATGAACGGAATTAATAATTCTAATGGAATAGTGGGTACACGAACCATACCAGTGTTAGCAAAAGGGCAAAATTCCTATAGCATTAAAGTTGTCCTCCAAGGAAACAAGATATTCCATGACAGAACAAGATGTAAACAACACCTAGCCACAAATCTAGCCCTACACAAAGTACTAGAAGAAAAATTCCAACCCAAGGAAGTCAGCTATACCAACAAAAACACAGACAATAGATGATCTCACAGCAGCAAACCCCCCAAAAAGGGAAAAGCACACACAATAACACCACCTACAACAAAAACTAAAATGACAGGAACTAACAATCACTGGTAATTAATATCCATTAATGTAAATAAACTCAACTCACCTATAAAAAGATATAGGCTAACAGATAGGATACAAAAACAGAATCTGTCATTCTGCTGCTTCCAAGAGAAGCACCTCAACCTCAAAGACAGACATCACCTCAGAGTAAAGGGTTGGGGAAAATTTTCCAATCAGATGCACCTAAGAAACAAACTGGGGTAACTATCCTAATATCTAACAAAATAGACTTGAAACTAAGGTCAAGCAAAAGAGACAAAGAAGGACATTTCATATTAGTGACAGGAAAAATCCATCAAGAGCAAATCTCAGTACTGAACATCTATGCCCCAAATACAAGGGCACGCTCATATGTAAAAGAAACATTACTAAAACTTAAATCACACATGAAGCCTCACATACTAATAGTGGGAGACTTCAATATTCCACTCCCACCACTGGACAGGTCAGTCAGACAGAAACTTAACAGAGAAATAAGGGAACAAACAGATGTTATGACTCAAATNAAAAGAGACAAAGAAGGACATTTCATATTAGTGACAGGAAAAATCCATCAAGAGCAAATCTCAGTACTGAACATCTATGCCCCAAATACAAGGGCACGCTCATATGTAAAAGAAACATTACTAAAACTTAAATCACACATGAAGCCTCACATACTAATAGTGGGAGACTTCAATATTCCACTCCCACCACTGGACAGGTCAGTCAGACAGAAACTTAACAGAGAAATAAGGGAACAAACAGATGTTATGACTCAAATGCACTTAACAGACATCTACAGAACATTCCATCCAAACATAAAACAATATACCTTCTTCTCAGAACCCCATTTAACATCCTCAAAAAATGATCACATACTTGGTAACAAAGCAAATCTCAATAGATACAAAAAATTCATAATAAGCCCATGTGTCTTATCAGATCACCATAGCTTAAAGTTAGAATTCAACACCAACACTAGTTTCAGAAAGCCCACAAACACATGGAAATTGAATAATGTTCACCTGAATCACCAATGGTCATGGAAGAAATAAAGAAAGAAATTAAAGACTTCCTATGGTTCAACAAAAATGACCATACAACAAATCCAAACTTAAGGGACACGAGGAAAGCAGTGTAAAGAGGAAAGTTCATAGTGCTAAATGCCTACATTAAGAAGCTGGAAACATCCCACACTAGCAAGTTAACAGAACACCTGAAAACTCTGGAACAAAAAGAAGCAAACTCACCCATGAGGACTAGATAACAGGAAATAATCAAATTGAAAGCTGAAATCTACAAAATAGAAACAAAGAAAACAATACAAAGAATCAATGAGACAAAGAGCTGGTTCTTCCAGAAAATCAACAAAATAGACAAACCTTTATCCAAACTAAACAAAAGGCAGAAAGAGAACACCAAATTAACAAAATCAGAAACAAAAAGGGGGACAACAGAAGAAATCCAGAAAATCATCAAGTCATATTTCAAAAACCTGTGCTCTACAAAATTGGAAAACTTAAAGGAAATGGACAACTTTCTGAATAAATATCA
>LOJH01045631.1:0-13558 GCA_001685095.1 Ellobius talpinus
CAGGGCAGGTAACCCTGACTGCTCTTTGGACTGGAGAGGGAGGGGGAGGGGGAGGAAAGGGTGAGGGAAATGGGAGGAGGGAGGAGGTGGAAATTTTTAATAAAATAAAATAAAATAAAATAAATTCAAAAGTCTTTGTCTGGGGAGTTATATCCTATCTTTAATTGATTAACAACATATCTTCCAAAATTTTTGCTTCATTAAAGCTCAGCTACCAACATTCTTATCCCTGCAAACCTGCCTGTGTTCATGGAAGTCTCCACTGAAAGCACAATGCATTCGACTTTCATCTCTACCAGTCAGCCTTACCCCAACCATCTCATGGGTGACCCTTGCTTTTAATTATTCCTTTCTCCCTTCACAAGAATCACACAGAGGAACATTTGTCTTTATTTCCAAGGGAATTTTATGTGGGATTTTAATGAGAGTATTGCTCATTCAATAATGTTATGAACTGTGCTGTACCAGTTCCTTCTGGGAAAACAACATTAAGCTCTCCATGAAACTGTGGAGAGAGAAAGAGGCAGAGTGAGACAGATAGAGAAGGGGGGTGGGAGGGAGAGGGAGAGAGAAAATGAGAGAGAGATGTTCTTGATTTTGCAAACTTCCTAAGAACTTGTCCCTACTACAATTACCCCCTTCCTTGCCTCTCAATTCATTCTTTATGGAAGAATGCTTTTATGTATCTATTTCTCTTACATCAGATTCTCATTACTTTCTTCAGCGTGTTATGCTCTCATCACCAAATCTTTTTTCCTCAAAGACTGCCTGTGAAGCCCTAGAAGAAATGTCCCATATATGTTCTGTAATCCTCTCTCCTATGCTACCCCTGTCTTAGCCGCTCAGATTTTCACAACTCTATCTACCCTGTTGTCTTTCCCCGTGGTTTCTGTTCTTTAACGTCTCCATTATGGCAAGTTTCTTTGCCTCTTTCCTTACCACTTTTTCTTTGACAAGTTCACATAACTTCAAATGTTTGATTATCAAAAGTATAACTCAATCATCATGTATTCCATTCATGGGAGGAAGACACAGAACAAAGACCCACCCTTCATAATTTATTCAATAGATGAAACCAACAAATAAGTAGGTAGTTAATCACAAAATCTAATAAGAATTTCAACAGTAATAAGTTCCATGTGTTCTAGAAATATAGTAAAGAAATCGTCCCATCTAATCTTGGGAGCTCAGAAAAGTTTTCTAGAAGAGTTGGTATTTATTTAATTCAAGTCCTGAAAAGCAACAACAAAACAAGAACATGAGTTACAAAGTAAGAAGAGGTTCCAAACAAATATAGCAGCATATATGTAACTGATGGTGTTCATGGTGATCAAGGGCATGCAGCAAAGCCATTTAAGAACCAACGAGCAGGCTGGTGGTTGGAAGGCAGTGTGAGTTGAGAAACAGTGGTCACAGGATAAATGTGGCTCCACTGTAAACAACTCTATGTGCTTTAAATATTAGCAATGTGTTTCCAGAACACATTGCACATACCCTGATGAAAGTTTTAGACTTCATGGTTAAGTGTACACTTACTTGATGGTTTTGCCTGTATAATCCCCAAAGGCAATGAGAGTTCATTAGAGTCACAGAGCTTTGGAAGAGGTGTAATTAGATCTCGGTTTTAGAAAGATCATCATTATTATTGCTTCAGAGAAATGAATTTACTGATATGTAACAAAAGAAGAAGGTACCATTATCCCTCAGTATCTATTAGGAGTTTGGATCCAGGAATTCTCTGAGGATACAGAATTATGAAGATCCCCAAGTTTCAGATAAAACAGAATGACATTTCTGTGTAATCAATTCATAGCTTCCCAAGTACCCCCACATAACCTCTAAATTACTCAAATACCCAATAAAATGTAAAGACTGCAAAAATGGTTGTTATGTTTTTCTCTTTATGTATTTTCAGTAAAATGTGATTTTATTATAATAGCTTCTATCCACAATTTTATACACTCATCCATGCACACAGAACCTTGAGCATGTGGGGCTGACTTGGTATAAACTAGAAATCTGTGACAGTTCTCAGTGAGGTGTGAGAGGCAGTGGAGAAGACTGGTGCTCAGAACAGAGAAACATTTAGGAGGCAGTGTCTACACCGATTTGAGAATGTAACAAGGAGGTCAGTTTTAGGATGGTTGCATACAAGATGCCTGTGACACATCCAAGATGAGGACTGTTTGATCCGAACATTGGAAGTTAAGAAGGCAGTGTAGATGTACATTCGTAGCAGGAGTCATGCCCATCATGAGCAAATGGAGGAAGTACAGGTGTGAAGAGCAGATACCTAATGAATCTGATGTCTGAGTCTCCAAGACCCAGGCATCTAAGAGACAGAAGTTGCTATGAGGAATAATTATGTGCCAGAGAATCAAACTATGGTGCAGGAGGCAATGGAGCATTGAGAGACAAGAAAACAAAAATGCAGCAAAGAGTACGTATCAAGAACAAAGACAAGGATTGAATTCATTAACAGTAAGACATTAATGACCAACGCAAATAAGGGTTCATCCTATAGGAGCTGGATATAAACAATATTCTAATGAACTGAGCTATAAATTAAAGGGGGATTATGCATAAAAAATGCAACTGAGTTTGTGAAATCAAGAGAGAACAAGACAATAGCAAGAAAACACCATGAAATCAGGGAATGTTTTACAGTAGAAAGAAATGTAGTAAATCAATTAACAGATCACAGGTTAGGGTCCATTATTAAAAAGTAAAATGTATGGGATGAATATCAACCTGGTGGTGATGTTAGGGATATGATTAGCACAGACAAGCTCAAGAATGATGGGAGATGGGTGTATACAGAGTCAGAGTATCCTTGCACTTCAGAGGAGTTAGAATATTAGAGAGAAATTCCTTCCTTGACTTCTATTTCCTCCAAAACCATCCAACAAGAGACTATAGAAAGACAGCAGTACTAAAGGAAATAGTAATAGTATAAATGATCATTCTTCTGAATAAGAAAAAAACTTACTAGAAAACACAATGTCTTAAAACCCTGCTGGGTTGGAGACCAGAAGGTTTCATTAGCAGCAATCCCTAACACCGAACCGAGTGACCCTTCAGAAACCATTGTTCATGATTTCAGGAGTCAGGAGCTATAGACAGGGTGGTCTTGTATTATACTCTCTTTTAGTGAAAGCATTAGGACAGTATGGAAGGACATCACAAACCCTTACAGGTGGAAGGATCTAAACGCTTTGCTGCGGGTGTATTGATTTCCCCATTGCCTTGAGTATTACAATCACCACTGTACCTATGACACATGCGGACATGAACAAGTTCTGTGAGTACCTAAATAAACAAAAGAAGAGCCTTGCCTGCAATCATTGTCTGGTTAGAGTTCAGGGAGTGATTTTACATTATTTACTTTATAACTGAACAAAGGAGTTTTTCTATTCTAACATGAGTTACAATATTTTGATCATTAAAAAGACAAGATAGCAAATTTATTTCTGATGATCCCTGAAAACAACACTCATTTGTCTACCTAACACCCTATTAATTTGAAACATTTTCCCTTCCAGAGACTTCCTCTAATATCTTGGCTGGGTATGGGCTAACCTCAAGCCCCACCTTCTGCTCAGAACATCTAGATCATCATCAGATAAAAGTCTTCAAAGCTGAGTATCACATGAACTTGTGTCCCTTACACTCACATATCCTGAGAAAACGCTTTCAGCTCTTTTTTTATGGCCCGACTTTTGTTTCTTAACTCTTTAAGGATGTGCATATCTCTTAACCAACTTACTCCCAGGCCTCCAATGTCCTCATTATTCATAAACAATGTTCCATAAAGGTGCTGGGTTACGAAGCAAGGAGAAATTCCACATCAGCTGTATAATATGGCATAAGCAATAGCGATCTTTATGATAAATATATATTCATATACACACATATCTCTAAACACTCCTTCATTTTGAAACATTAGACCTTACAGCCACTTACTTGAATCTTTTTTTCAAACTTCTCCTGCCTGAATTAAGTAATATAGCAAATTGCTCACTTCCAGATACAGGGAATGTTTGTTCCTTATCGTCAAGCACTGATTAATATTTTATGGCACTCTCTGGAAGCTGTGTCTCTAAGATCTCCTTATATTAAGTCAATGTAAAGTAGGCACCAAGAAAATGAGCATGATATTCAAGAGCAAAGGAGCATCCATGGTCATTAGGAGCTGCCATGAGCACTGCTTCACAGCAGTGGGGGTGGGGTGAGGAGGGAAAGGTGGGGAGGGCAATGTTGTAGAAGGATGGGGGCTCCAGCTGCCAGGCACTTCCTTAAGGACATTTTAGCTGGTCTTGGCTCTAACCTTGGCAAACATCAGATAAAAAGTCTTTTATATTTTATATTTCCAGCAATGTGCTTCTGCTTACAGTACCACACCAGTGACCAAAAATTTATTAGCCTGCCATTGGATATCTGTTTGGAAATCAGACTCATTTGTCAAACTTAGGGGACCAGCTGTGAGTGCGAAAGCACTAATAAAACAAAGAGCTAACGCTCATGAAAAGAGGAAGCAGTGGAAATTTACCTACTGGAGAGAGACAAGATGTTCTCGCTTTCCAGGACTGAACTGCCCGCTAGACTGTGCAGCAAGTTTCAGGGGAAAGGCTGGTCGAAGACTGTCTCAACCCCCCAGAGCCTCCCTCTTACTGCCTTCTCTCTCCAGTACAACCCAGACACCCCAGCAATGCTGACCTACTCCCTCTTTCTGAATGACACAAGAATATATATCTAGAAGTATCATACATTTTAAACCTAATAGTCGAAGACCTGATCTTGATCACTTACAACACATCTGAGAAGTCAGAATATCAGGATGGCAGGAGACTTTCTAAGGATTTTAACTTTTTTTTTCTTTATCGCAGGGGTAAAAATCAACACATGGCCTGCAGCCATCACTGTATTTAAATAATGTAATTTTAGGCCTAGAGATTAATGTCTAACTGAAGAATTTTTGGTGAGTCTTTTGGAAACCTCCTTGGCTTTCTAGGCTTCTGTACATTGCATATGACACCCCAGGCTTTATTTTAACAGGATGCAGTATTTGTCTGTAAACCTCATTTTTCATGGAATAAAATAAGCTTAGCCTCTTTTGAAGTCTGCTGAGCATTTTTCCACACTTGGTAGCATCTCTTGGCTTTCTTCAAGATAAATAGATCATTTGAAACCTACGGGTGACGACCCTGTTTCCTTTCTATAATTAGACGTTTTCTGTGTCATACAGAGCTGTGGACCCAAGGGCTTTTCGCTTTGAGGAAAAACTCCAGCCAAAGCTTGTACTGTGAATGTGGAAATATTTCTACTGTGCTGTTAAGTGTTAAAGATTGAAAGCAGTGTATTTTTAATGCCAATGGCCTCTTTGTGAATTACATTGTATTCAACATTTATCGTGCACGTGACAAATATCAAGCATTGTAAAGGAGGCAGAAAATCACTCCCTCTATTGACAAAGAATATATTCTCCTGAATGTACCCCAGATCTCAGCAAATTCCCTAAAGACAGACCATCATGTGTCAGTGAAGGGACAGTCCATAGCAACAAAGATATTTTTCATGTAAAGATGCCCTTGGGATGCTGAGGTAGAAAGACATGAGTTCAAGGCCAGACAGGACTGCATAGTAAAAATTATCTTAAAAGGAAATGTTCTTGAAAAGAAAATCATTCTTAAAAGTCATTGGTGGAGATAATACCAATCAGGGAGATAAATTCAGAAACTGTGGTTAAAAGGAGGATTGATGGGGAACCTCCTTCAGCCAATGGCCCTTGAGAGGCTAGACCAGGTGGGGTGTGGCCTTGGGTACCAAAAAAAACCTGTGGGACTGCCCTCTTGCTCTCTCTTCCCACTTGCCACACCAGAATGTTGAATTCCATTCCTGTTTCCTTGTTGTGATCCATGAGTTACCTTTTAAGAAAGAACACCTTAGTATGTACCTTATTCGGAGCTAGTGTGGGATTATTTAATTTGCGCGCCCCTCCCCTCATCTGACACGTTCCGCTTCATAGGATGAAGGGAAATTTTATTCTTTTCTCTTTGAATACAACTCACTAGCTAAAATGAAACCTTGATCTTTAGTTTTGAAGCTACTGGTCACTGTCCCCAGACCTAAGAGCCTTAGAGATTTGGTTTTTAACAGGACTCAAGGTGAGCCAGAGCTGTGAAGGAGCTACATTGAATGTGCTGTATTTTCTTTCCACCATCACGGAGACTCTGTAAATCTATCAAAAACCTTGAGTAAGGGTTCACTGTAAGTGACAACTGGGGTAGGGAAGACACCCAGGGCTGGGGCCACACCAACAGCGGTAGAAGGCCGTTGTGAGAAGCGGGGATTGACAAAGATCAACTGAGGACATGGCCAAGATGAAGCTATCAAATAAGACTACATAGACATGCTAGAATTTAAGCGTCTCCCTGGGAGAGATATGTCTGTATATGCTTTCTTTGTTTCTTTTTCATTTTTGTACATTTCCCTAATTACCTGGAATGGATGTCCATTGCTCTTCAAGAACTCAAACTACTTTAAAAATTTACATTACAAGGGAATACCTGTGACATCTGACATCTGCCCCTAAGTATTGGCTGCCAAATCACCTACCAAGCTGTCATCAGGAGAATATAAGGAAATGTGAGGGAATCCTGAGGATCTCTCGGAGAAAACCAGTGGTTCACTGATAACGCTACCATTTCTCACATAGACATATAGGACCCTCAGCAAGGGAAGAATCAAATGTCAGGTTTGCCAAAAACCCTTGTTGGGGAATTCAGTACAATCAATGACATACACAGAAATACCACAGTAATTGGTATTTCAGTCAAAAGAACGAAGATTGATAGGTACATAAGCCACAATCTGAGTGTTGCCACCTGAAAAATGACTTAATCAAAACTCTACATTGTGAGCTTAATGGAGGCTAATGGATCTAACAGTATAGGTGTTCATGATCACAGCAGGGGTCAGGAACTCTGAATAATTCAAAATGCTTCAATCAACAGAATTGGAAGATAACTTCCAACAGCTTAAAACCGTTTTTGTTCTATTATACTTGAAAACCCCCTTGTTTAAAACGGAGACTGACAAATTTAAAATTTCAAACTCACATTCTCTGTTACAAAGACATTTCTTATACTGGTTGTTTTACAAGGGATGATGACTTTCCTGTCAAAATAAGACTTTGTGTGTGATTTGCGGCCAGGTGATGTTGAAAGAGTTGGGACATCATATCCCAGGAAGACCTGTATTTAGGTCACAAAGAGCCCACCAGCGCCATGCTCGATATACTTCTGTAGCTAGCATCTCACATCATTCTTAGTCGGACCAAAAAGAAAGCTTATGAACTATGAAACAGACACAGAGAAGATAGCATTGTTCTCAGTTCAAACCCTGAGGGGAGAGACCCTAACACCTCTCTCGGGTAGAGAAATAAAGTGCTGCACTCCCTTTAATAAACAATAAACGGGCCTAGCTCCAGACAGCTCTTCCACAACTGTTCCTGGACCCTGCCAGATAAGAGATGTAATCACGTCATTTCCCTGCCCTTTGCTGATTGGCAGAGCTGTTGAATCAAGTTTATCTTCAGATGATGCCTGGGCTCTAAGTCTTATTAGTTTTGTCAAATTCCATTTGCTTTGTCTCCCCTTTATGCTTTTCCTGCATTTCCCTTCCTTTCACGATTGTTTATGAGAGAAAGCACAAACAGCAGATTGAGACCTGAGTGAATGTGGGTCCTGTCTCATCAGCAATGGGTCGCTGGGGAGCTGGGGGCCAACTGGGCCATTTCAATGGGTGTCTCTTAGGCACCCTATGCCATTTAACAGGCTGCTGACTGCCTCTCTACACCTAGCAACCATGTTCAAGCAAAGGGATACCACGCTGCACTTTCAAAGCATAAACATAGATCTGGTTCTTTGAGTAAGCTCATTGGGGTGAAGTCAGCAACTTCCTCAGGCCAGGGGAGTGATTAGTTCACACTTGCTGTGATACTGATGCATACTGGAAATTTGTTAAGAGAGTAAATCCTATGAATAACTGCAACTTTAAAGGGGGGGAGTAAGTCAGGAAAGCTGTGGATATGATAATTGACTTGTTTACAGCAATCACTTCACAGTGCAGCTCAAAGCATCAACTTGTGACCTTAGTTGCAGATGATTTTGTTAATTCTACCTCAAAAAGGTGGGGAAAAATCAATGCTACAAAAATTCTTTATAGTTGGTGCTTTTTTTTCTGTAAGTGGAAAATCCATACTGTTATATAAAAAGAACCCAAGTGTTCCAAAATATTAACCTGAAAGAAAGTTAAGAAGAAAGCAAAGCCAATGAGCAACTGGGGAACTAGACAATATAATCAGACAGTTTTGCATTTTTTTAATTGGACTGTGGAGTAGACACTGAAAATGCATCAATCCGTACTGCAATAGGAAGCATCTCTAAGTGGAGTCAGACAGCCACTCACAACATCCCTTTATAAATGTGTACAGCAGTGCAGGTTCCAGAACAGAAAAGACAGAAGTTCTAGCCAGGTTTCCTACACCCTCCATGGGCTCCCTAATTGCTACCAAATCCAGTAAGCAGTAGGTACATAAATAAATCCGATAAATACAAAGGAAGTCACAAAGCTCTGGGACAGGCGTTCGGGGATAAAGCGCTGTGGTGGTTTAAACAAGAATGGCCACCATAGGCTCCTCTATTCGAATGCTTTCTTACAATTCGGTGGCATGATTTACAAAGGATTAGGAGGTGTGGCCTTGTTGGAGTAGGCGTGTTTTTACTGAAGGAAATGTGTCACTGGGCATGGGCTCCTGGGCTTTCAGGTTTCAAAAGCACATGTCAGGCCTAGTCTCTCTCTCTCTCTCTCTCTCTCTCTCTCTCTCTCTCTCTGCAGATCAAGATGTAGTGTCAACAGCTTCTTCAGGAACATGTTTGCCTGCAAGCCGCATTGATCCCTGCCATGATAGTGGACTAAATCTCTGAAACTGTAAGCAAACCCCAACTAAAGGCTTTCTCATGTAAGAGTTGCCTTGGTCATAGTATCTCATCATAGCAATAGAACAGTGATTAAGAGAAATCAAAATAGGGATGCCTGGAGGAGAGCTGGGCACCTGTTGAGTCAAAATCAAGTACACTGTGCTGTCCTCATTACCAATGGTTTGGATGCTATATATCCAGATGTTTTCCTCAATTGCTTGTCTGTCTTATTATGTATTTATTGAGACATGGTCTCTCAGTAGACAGAATGCTAGATGTTTCAGACAGAGTGGCTGGGGAGCAAGCCCCCAAGATCCACCAGTTCTGGTACTGCACCCAACTGGTGATCCAAACTCAGGCCCTCAGGCCTGCACAGCAATTGCTTTAACCATGGAGCCATCCTTCTCCCCTGAACCGAGTGTTCTTAGTTTGAAAATAAATGTTTCCGCATTTAAATATTGGCTCGCTCCCTTATTATTTTTATGACACAAGACAACGGGTTTTGATTTTTAGTTGATTCAAACAATTATAACTGGTGAGTTGACGCAAACTGAGGGCACCTGTTCCAGGAAGGGAGGAAGTAGTTCAATGTCAATGTAAATGCCATCTATGTAATGAGACTGAACCTTACTCTCTAGATTAGTGTGCTTCTAAAGGAGCCCAGAGAGCTCCTTCTCTTTCTCCTTCTTCCAGGGGAGGCCATGTTGAAACAAAGCTGCCTGTGAACCAGGAAGTGGAGTTGAACACCAAGTGTGCCACTGTCCTGAACTTATACTGGCCAGCTTCCATGACCACGAAAATTAAATGCATCTACTAATTAAGCCAATATATTGCTTTGTCTTATTTCAGGCCAAATGGATAAGAGCGATTGTCAACTGAATATACAGAGAAAGGAATTTTCCATGTATTGGCTCCTAAAAGAAGCCAATAATATACTGAAATAAGAACACAAAGGAAAATCTGGCCTTTGTCTATCTCATATGAAATAACCAGAGGAACATATAGGATTCCTTGTGTAGCTGAGGCTCTCTGACTTTAGCAATAGGAGCATGCATTAAGAGTAGTTACAGTAGGTAAGACTGTCATCTTGACAGGATCCAGAACAATCTGGAAAACAAGTCTATATTTATATTACGTTAACTTCTGAGTGTGTCTGAAAGGGCTTAACTTGATCAAGTCAACCGACGTGAGAAGACCCATCCTAAAGGAAGTGCTACTACTCTTTGAGTTTAGGTCCTAGGCTGCAGAAAAAGAGAGAAGCTAACTGAGAAAGAGGGTCCAGCTCTCCTTTCTTCCTGTCTATGGATACAGTATGACCAGCTGCTTCTTGATCTGCTGCATTCACTTCTCCACCATGATAGACTGTCCCCTTGAACAAGTTCACTAAAGCAAATCCATCATTAATGAAGTACATTGGTGAGGGTATTTTTATCATAGTAACAGAAGACAGAATTAACACAAGAAGATATTAAAAGATGTAAGAACATTAATAAGCTTTTATTTCTTGAAGCATTATTCATAATGTAAAATTCACCCTTTCAAGAGGGACCTTCGGGTAACCTATTATCTTGAAACTAGCTCAAACAATGTTGCTAGAGGTATATATGAAGGATCTCACTTGGACATGTTGCATCAGTGTTAAATGATGCTTTACAAACCCAGGATGTATGCATGTAATGATTTGCCAGGACTAGAATAATAATAAATGGGTCACTTTAATTTATTGCAGATTGGCATGATAGATTGCAGAATGAACAAAAAGATATTTTTTATGAGCTCATGAGGGTTTGGATGTTATTTGCAAGATGTTTCAAATGCTTCTACCACACAAGATTATCCTTTGAAAGAATCTGAGTGTATGCAAAAAATATTTCTTTTTTATTTACTGTAAAACACAGGAATGCTGATGTTCAGAAAATGGCTCTAATAACAGAATGTGCCCAGAATGTGGCTGTAAGTATTATGTCAAGTCCAAAAATATCAAGTTATTATTTCAAAAAACCACTGTGTCATATGTCACCTCATCAGATGGGTCCGTGCCTCTCTCTATCATGTAGCCAACATTTATGGAAAAAGTAAAATCCAGATTAGAAGTAACTGTTCAACAATGTAAAGTTGTATGGAACAGAGAGATTAAGAAACTAAGGTCAGGTTTCTGGGCATCTTTGAGCTTCACAATTGCCGCTGTTGGTTTTCCAACAGTAAAATCATGAAACATCTGTCTGCTGCTTCATGATATTGATGTAATAATCAAAAAAATAACTTGTTTGAATGGTTCATAAGTGCTTAAAATACAAATCCAAACTATCTTCAAAGAAAACAGAGATATTACCTTCTTCCCAAGCTCCCATGTGCCCAGGTTCCAAGGGCTATGATATCAGTGGCAGACTAACTAGATCCATACAGGGGCCATTGATAATGGACTCACTAAGTGAACTAAAAGGATTTAGAGTGCTTTCTTCAGAGGACTGCAGCTGCCTTTGGATTGCAGATGATCGATTCTACAATGGCTCCTGTGATGAGGTGACTTCATTCATTCAGGGATGGTCACTGAACCAGCCACTAATGCACAAGTTAACTTCTGGTTGGCTTTTGAATCTTGACTTTTTCACTGTAGTTTCATTAAAGGTAACTCTTCTAAAAGATCTTTTTTATTACATTTGCTTGTTTATCTATTTGTGTTTGTGGGGAGTGTCACAATGCATCTCTGGAGGTCAGGGGACAAATTGTAAGAGTTGCAAGGGGATCAAAGTCATATCATCAGCCTTCACAGCAAGAGCCTTTATCCACTGAGCCATTTAGCTGCCCTGAGATTGTTTGTGGCTATTTCAAATTAAGCTTGTACATTGGATAATTTTATATTTATACCTAAGCTTATTTCCTCCTTCGTTTCGCACGTTGTATAAAAGCACCAGGTTTAGTCGATGAAGTTAGTGTTTCTTAATTCCTGCATTTCCTGTTTTATTTAAACAAGCAAGGTCTGAAGCATTGGTGTAATACACTTGGAATAAACTTGATAATACTCAAGCCAACTCCCATAATAACGAAATCAGCTGACTGTTGAAAACTAATCAACTTTAACACTTTAATTTAACAAAGAAAATGTATGCCTTCCACTATGATTTTTTTTCAAATGAATTGATACGTGCAACACATGTGAAACAAAATAAAAGAGAACATTAACCCCAGAAACCAACAGACAGATGGAATAGTATCAACTGGCAATCTTCCTGAAGCCCATTGCCAAAAGAACAGTCAATGGGAACTGAAGATTTCATGGCATTGGTTGTGTTTAAAGGCAAGTTTATAATGGCATGTATTAAAAAAAAAGAACCCAATTCAAATAAATGTCATAAATGTCTTTGCAGAAAGTTAAAAAGAACCAGTGCAATTTAAAAATAAAACCAAGATTCTGGCCTGCTTCCACATGGACTCATTAAAGCTTCACAAAGTACAGTACAGTACTAAAGCATTTTTAACATAAGAGGGCAATTAGAGTCATTAACTCACTCGATGCCACAGAACAGCAAGCATATCAATTCCCTATGTGCAAAACCCAGGAACATCTTCCATGTCGAGGCTTCACAATGAAGACAAGAATCTCAAATAGCATGGATTGTGTAGGGCTAGATAGCAGAGGAACAGTTAGGCACCCTTCCAGGAACACAGAAATATAGAGCATACCTTGATACTGCAAACCCTTGCTACTCAGACTCTTCATTTTGGGCAGTGTGGCTTCATAAGTGTCCTGTGAGAGGAGGCTGAGCTAACAAATGAGCAGAATGACACCAAGGAATCATTGGTGTCCCCCAGTAAGCCTGCCACAGGTGTGGGAGAAAGATCTTCAAAACCTAACCAAATAATATTATAATATATCTACCCCAGAGGGCAAATTTAAGAGGTAGAGCAAGTATAAATGTGATTTCTGCATTCATAGTGTTTGTCTATAAATGAGATCATAGTGAATGTAACATGAGCAAGAATTCACAGGATGTTGGACATGAGAATATGATGAGAAGGCTGAAGGATGAGAAGATAAGAACTACTTAGATAGCAGACTAGCAAATGTTTACATGTCAAAAATCTGAGCTCTTGCCCTACCGGCTGGCTACAGGGTTTCACAGAGCAAAGCAGAAACCAATCAAGCCGATTCAGGTCATTGGAGATGATCATGGGAGCCACAGAATCCTGCGCTAAATATAGTGTGTGCTTAATTTGAAGGTTTAATGGGGTTTATCATAGAGTATGGTTTATCAGAGAACAAAAAGAAATTAACATTAAAGAATAGTTTTAGGCTATTAGGTAAATAAGCAAAGATTATTATATTTTAGAGAAGAGAAGAACATGCTGTTGCTCACAAAATACCTGGTGACCCAGAAGACTAATAATATAAAAACTATGTGGGCTATCCTTGGTGGAAAGCTACAGAGAACCCTGGACCCAGAAGTGGTAAGAAAGTAGACTTACCTTCTTTGAACCAAGGAGAAAATAGAAAAGGAAACAGGATTGTTTTAGGGATAGATGCTTGATGTAGGAGGGTCTTCTATCTATCTGTTACTTTCATTGGTTAATAAAGA
>LOJH01045633.1:15524-28282 GCA_001685095.1 Ellobius talpinus
CTAGATCTCCTAAAGGCTCTGTAACATCCCCCAAATAATGCCATTGTTAATCAAGCTTTCAAATACTTGTGCCTATGGGGGACATCTCCCATTCAAACTACCTACTCCCTAAATGGGTGGCCTGTACACCAGGAACTCCTACCTGTACCTTACCTTCCACTTCATCGTCATCTTTGGGTTTCATGGGAGAGCATAACAGAGCATCCTTATTGCTCTGTTAGCTGCAGCGTTCTAGCCGGGCTCACATTGCACTCCCCTCTCAAAGACAGGGAGATATAAAATGCACGCTAGGATTCATTGTGCTGACTTCTAGTGTTTAGAAAGATCTGGCCCTTCTATATCTTTTTAAGGCATTCTATTATAGAGATTTTCCAATATTGGGGCACAGGGCTTTCCTCTACATTTAAGGGTTATCTTTATGGCTAATCTCATTGAATCTATGTCCCTATCCACAACCCAGACCTTCCCCAAGTTGCTTCCAAACAAGTCTTCATTCAATGATTTTTAAAATTCATTCCACGGGCATTTTAACTGACGAGAGTTTCATTTTCAGTCTGCTAAGATGTTCTCCTATGCTGGATGGAAGCAGACCTGCAATGCCCTCTTCCTCATCTTCTCCGTTGTCTTCTTCATCAGCCGATTCATCATCTTCCCATTCTGGTGAGTAGACCAGTGCTGTGTCCTACCCTGTGATGTCATAGCACCATCCCTTCCTCTTTCCATTCTTTCCAGTGATTTCTGCTGAACTCAGCTGGATAGAAAATGTGATGGGGCCCTTTTTACAGCTTTACTATAAAAACAAAATGTTATGGCTTATGTTTTTATAAATAGCTAAAACAATTATCTAAAACATGGAACTGTCACGGAGGGAGCTTCAGTGGGTGGGCACTAGCCATCACTCTCCATCCTGCCTCAGGAATGTGGGTTTTTCTTTGTGGTCAGCAGTTTTTCTGGTCACTCAGTGAAAGCCAGTGGCCGGACCCTGGCCCTCTAGGAGAAAGGGGTGTTCTGTGCTGTAGTAGTCACAGCTGCCCTCTGAGTGCCATGGGGTGGCTTGAGGGTGCTCACTGGTATGCTATCTCCCATGGCAGTCCATCCTCAACAGTCATAATTCCCCACGTGTTGACTGGCAGAAACAAGTCTAAATATGGGGAAGCCTCAGGGGGGCCTGGAACTAAAAGCCTAGAAATAACCTTAGTTTAGAGCTAGCCTGGAAGCTGTTCACTCCTCTCAATAGGAGAATGCAGAAACAAATGGAGACTCCAGTTCCATGCCTCTTCCTTAGGTAGATGGACAGCAGCCCTGACCGGCATCCAGGGAGGTATGGCCAGAGTGGTCATTGGAGCTGTCTTTGCCAAGGCAGCCAGCTGCATTCTGTAGACTAGGGGTCTTGAATTAGTATTTCCTGGAAAGCAGAGGTTCAGTGCAGTGGCTGATTCCAAGGATGGGAATCAGGTCGGAACCAAATCCTGTACCACACTTAGCTACCTGTGTGGTTTGGGGCAGGTTAGAGCGTCTCTCTGTGCTACATTTTATCATCCGTAAAATAGAAGTAAGAGTTAACCAGAGGCTTACCTGAGATACTACACACAAGAGAGTTTTAGAAAACTGCCTGCTACCTAGTAAAGGCTTAGTAATCGATGCCTATTTTATTACAATTATTAATGAGAATTCCAAAATTGAGAGTTTAATCCAGAATTAAATCCAAGACAAATGCCTCTCACACTGCTTGTTTAGTAGACGTTTTGGTTTTGTTCTTAGTAAGCTCTGCTCTTTCCCTTTTATGCTTGTGCACTATGCATTTTGGTGCATAGTGAGCTCCACCCATCCTCCCCTTCCGTACCTTTCCGCCTCTCCCCTGCTCCTTCAGATCAACTTCTTTCACCTCTTTATTTGTTGGTTTTAGTTGGTGTCTCCCAGAGTTTAATCAGGACTGTCTGTATGGACCTGAGTTTACAACCAATGACCTGAACTTGGTGGGCTCACTGTTGGGTACACAGTTGATGCCATATGACCCTTCACAGAATCTGCCAGTTGCCAATTAATCTGCAGGGTGTGGTTGGGCCCCATGGACCCTTTTCCCCTCCATAGCTGACTATGAGGAAGACTTGACTTCTGTGGACGCAATGCCAGTAGGAATAGCCACTATGAAGATGGTATTTTTAGCCCCTCTCTCCACCATCCAGCTCTTACTTCCTTTCCACCCTCTCTTCCATAGTGGTCCCTAGACTTAAGGGGGTAGTATAGATGTCATGCCTAGGGTTGAGCCCTCAACTGTCTTTTATTGTTTTGTAGAATTATAGGCCTTTGCCTTTATTTCTCTTCCCTGCAAGGAGCAGATTCTCTGTTTAAGCCTGAGAACGGCCTTTGTCTCTGGGTATAAACATATGTATATACTTAGGAGATGGTTTGATGTTGTGTCAGCTCAGCTAAGCAGCCATGTTAAGTTTCCCATACCCCCTGCCTAGGGTCTAAGACCTCTTCAGCTATGGGTTTTGGACCAAGGTAACATTATTGGTATGGATTCTGTCTTGCAGAGCAAGCCCCAAATCCAATCAGAGAACAGTTGGCTATCCATGTAATAGTCACATTACCATTACACCCCTGGGTCCATCTTACCTAGAAGGTTGGAATTATAGTTCATAGAGTGCACAGTTGGACTAGGCAACCAATATCTTTACCCCCACATCAACCTTCATAGTAGCATCTGGCACCATGAGATCCATTCAGTGTGAAAGAATCTTCTAGCCCAATTTCAGCTTGTTTCCTCGACATCTTGCAGTTAAGATGTGTGGTGTCTATAGAAGTAGGGTCTTACCAGCTAGTTCTCAAGAGTGACCAGGAGCAATGACTAGAACCTGGAGTGTTTGTGGGAATTTGGAACATCCCTGACCAATGACTCTTACTGGAGCTTTTGTTTAATGACCCAGTGATTCTAGACCTGTGTTGTCTAGTCTTTGCAAGGCATCTGTCTTCAGAATTTTTATAAAGTTTTCTAGCCGGGTTTCCAGAAAGTCACAAGGGGTTTTCTCACACCTTCTTCACTCTCATACTTGCCATGCCCACATCGCCCCACCTCTCATCCTTCTTCCTGCTCGAAGCTCTCTACTCCCAGTCTCCCCTTCTGTGCCCTCATCTAGCCCACTCCACCCTATATCTCCTGTTTAAGACAACCTCCCCCTCACTGTTCCCTTTCTAGTTTCTTGGACTCCTGAGATATTCTAAGACAAGCACACTAAACTTGAACAAGACGAACAACCCAATTACAAACTGGGGTGTGTAACTACAAATGGCTTGAAAATGCTTGAAAGTGCTCAATACCCTTAACCACTAGGAAAATTCAGATTAAAACCACTTTAAGATTTCATTTTATCCCATTAAAATCGCCATCGTCAAGAATGCAAACGACAACCAGTGCTAGATATGGGGAAAGGGGACCCTTTTACACTGTTGGTGGAGGTACGATTTAGTGCAACCACTATGAAGGTGCCTAAAACAAAACAAAAAAATTAGAATTGGGTCTACTATATGGCCAAGCCTTACAGTCTGGGCATGCACCCTAAGGATTCTATCCCACTACAGAAACACTTGGCATGTCATTGTTTGTTACAGCTCTGTTTACAATAGCCAAGCAATGGAACCATCCCAGATGTCCATCAGCTAATGAATGGATACTAAAAAAGTAGGGCACATACATAATTGAATTTTATGTAACTATAAAGAAAGTGGAAATTTTGAAAATTTCAGGGAAATGGATGAAAATGGAAAAAATTTATACTGAGTGAGGTAACCCAGACCCAGAAAGACAAATGTTCAGTAAATGTATTTTTGTTTGTGAAAATCAGTTGTTGGCTTCTGCACTATCTTTACGGTTCCCATATTCATGGCCTTCCTCAAATAAACTAGGATGGGCTAGCTCTACCACTGAGGCACACCCCAGCCCTCGAGCGTTACTGAGGGGATAAACACTGATTAAAGATAACAGTTGATGGAGCTTTTCAGAGATGTCCATAGTGCTACAAAGTCTTTCATTTCCCCTGGTGCCTCTCCTCATGTTCCAGAGGCTTCTCATGCTACACACAGCTGTTTGTGCCCAGGAACCTATCTGGACAAGGAGTGGTTTAAGTCAGTGCTGGGCAGACTTGTTCTGGTAAGGTCTAGAGAACAAGGATTTTAGACTTTGGGG
Organism: Ellobius talpinus; assembly: GCA_001685095.1. NCBI lineage: Eukaryota > Metazoa > Chordata > Mammalia > Rodentia > Cricetidae > Ellobius > Ellobius talpinus. The sequence goes on from LOJH01045633.1 coordinate 19,711, forward strand.
GAACAACATGGTCTTTGTTTCTTTGTTGCATATTTTTCTTTGTTTTGTTTCACAGCTGCTTAAAACTGTATGAAGATATACTTAGACCACAGGCTGGAAGTAAAATACATGTCTTTGACTGGATTTTAGCCACAGGCCAGCTTGTGGCAATCCTTTAAATCACTGGTTAATCATCATTGCCTCTCCTGGTTCTCATGAGTGACTGGCCTTAGGTCATTTCTCCTTAGAGTCTCTCATGTGGTTACAGAAGGAGGCCAGGTAGTTATCAGTGACTACAGTTGGAAAGACTGTGTCCATGAAAGACCGTATCCATGAAAGACCAGCTACTTGGTGACACAGTCATTGTCTGGGTCCTGAGCTGAGCTCTTGTCTGAATGCCTACAGATGGCCCCTTCACTTGCCATCAGCCTCCTCATTTGAAGTGTGACATCCGAAGTCACATCCTGTCACTTCTTGACATGTGGTGTGCATTGGAGCCACACCCCCAAGGTTGGAACACTATTTGAAGAGAGAAAACTATACTGTTTCTTGGTAATACTGTTTCTAAAGCCTGGGCAACCATATTGGCTCCATTGGTTCAGAGAACTCTGTCCGAGAAGCTTCACTAGTAGGGTGCAGGGCTTGGCTTTTGATGGCACCATAGATACCATAGGTCATGGTACCTAATAAACAAGCAAACAGCTAAGTGCATGGTAACTTTGAAAGTTTTAGATTTAAGAGCTCCTTCTTCTGCTGGCATTTCTGAATTTCTAGATTAATCAGTTACTAGCACTTGACCTATTGATCTTGATACTGGATTCACCCAGTGGTCACAGAGGGCAGCAAAGACTATCTTCACCATCTTCAGGGTGTTAGACAGCAATAAGCCAGTTCTGACAGACTGGACTGTAAGGCTCTGCTGGTGATAATATTCCATGCTGACATCGACTCCCATTGTTCAGAAGTTGAGACGAACTGCACGAAGCCCCTGGAGCTTTGGAGAACAGCTCTTCACAGTAGCCTCTTAGAAAAACTCAGTGGTTGTAACAAAGAACAGTTTTACTCAGAAAAAGTGCCGCTCCCAGCTGCGGTGCCCAGCTCGAGTTTAGTCCCCGTAGACTTTGCTTTGCTATCACCATGGTAGTGCCAAAGGAGACACTTTCATTTCTGTTGTTCCATCCGCCTGTCCCAAACTCTGTGGATTCACGTCTCCAGGAAGTCTTCCCCAGTCACAGCTTGTTTGGGAATCCACCACGGATGAAGCAGTGTGCAGATAATAGGTGCCGCTGGAAGGTGACTCACAACCTGCCTCAAGACTTGGCCATGAGTTAGGGGTGCTGTGGGGAGCATCTGTGTCCAGGCCCTTCGTCTTCTGCAGCACATTCTGTGGTACCGCGGGGTAGGAGGAAGCTGCGGGAGCTATGCTGTCTACACTTCACCTGGAAGCATGAGAAGACGGCCAGGAGTCTGTTAGTTACCATCCATCTTTCCTTCTCTCTGGTTTTTCCATCATCTCCCCAAAGCAGGTTTGCTTTCCCCTGATGTGACTCCCCTTGCCTTTCTGCAACTCTATGCTCACCTCCATCCCTGCTGCTGTGTCTGAGGATCCAGTGTGGCTCATTCTCAGTGAAGGAAGAGGAATCAGCAATCCCCATTTTGAGGTGTTAACCTGCTAGAGGAGAAGGTAAAGAGTGTGACTCAAATGAGTCTTTCTCCTTGGAGTCTCACCAGAGAGTGCTGCAGGAGGCTGAGGCGTGGCAGCGCAGACTAGAGGCAGAGCTGAGGCAGTAGAAAGAAGCAGCCTGCTTCCAGGCAGCTCCAAATAGCCTTCACCCCACAAAATGAGAAAAAAGTCAGTTGCTGAGAGCCCTTCTGGTTCTGGTTCTCTAGTTCAGGAGCCTTTCCAGCTGGGCTTGGAGAAGAGAGCCCAGCAGCTAAGCCAGTCAACAAAGAGAATGCAGTGCGAAGGGCAGGAGGGGCTGTCCAGATGTGGAGGAATGGCAGTACACTGGCAACCATGGATGCCAACTTTTCTGAAAATCGTTTTCAAACATTTTTTGAGGCTAATAATTAGACTCACCTCATTTAGGCCTTAATCAGACTTCTCGATGGTTCCCAAATACTGTTTCATTAGTCAGAAATCCAAATTGGCATTGGCAGAATTGCTTTTATTTCATTGCCTGGAAACTCCATTTGTTTGTGTTTTTACCAAAACTATTTAAGTCACAGACCAGTGTTTTTTTTCACATTGTATTTCCAACAATTGTGTACATGTCATTACATTTAAAATTATGTTTATTCTCTGGAGATTTAATACCTGTGTACCATGGATCATTTCTTCCCCTCAAACCTTTCTCCAAGTCCTCTCAGGATACCCTTTCCCTGTATCATCTCCCTCCCAACTTTATTGGAATTAACTGATATGTTATCTATGTTCCCTGGCCCCTGACAGACTCCCTTGTAAGTCACAGGGGCTGGTGTTAATGTCCTCTAGACTGGCTGATCTGTAAGAAAGGCCACTCTGATGCGCAAATGCTGACTGTCTTTCCAGCCTGTTTGCTGTGGCAACATGGCTGCTGTTCCTTTCCTTCAACTTGCCACTCTAGGTGTGGCAGAGTACCGGAAGTGGGAGAAATGGCCAATAGTAGCAGAGGTCTTTGTAGCTCCCCCCACCACACACATACATGCTTTATTCATAGTTTTACACACTATTAGTAGTGACCTATGTCTCTCATATGTCCTTAAAAGAAAGATAAGTAACCCATTTCGAGCCATTGATAATGATGCTATCTCCTTATCCCCATAAGCTGCTGTGCACTTGGCCACCTTTCTTCCTCACTACCTACTGGTCACTGGATTTCAGATCTCAACTTTTAATGATCCAGCCATCACTTGTTTGGAAGGAAATGGTACCCCGGGTTTGAAACCCATGTGTGAAAGGAAATGTTATGGGCACTGGGACCATGTAACAGCTTGAAATGGTTAGTGGAGAAAGAAGACTTAAAAAACAAAAAACAAAACCAGTTAAAAGCATGAAAGTGCTCTTAGTTGGTGTTCTTATCAGTGACAAATAAGGATGAGGCCACATTTTCATCAGAAGGCTGGGGCCTGGTTCTTCTAAAGGTGAAGCAATGCTACTGTGGCGCTGAGGTCAGCTTCATGGCCTGGTGCTGCCACAGAGCAAAGGGACTTGTGTAGTGGAAGCAAGGCTCTTCTGGAGCCCAGGGTACTTGAGCCACCACTGTAAATGTGATTCTGGGACCAGACTTTAGAGTGTTGTGCCTGTGGAGGGGGTATGAGTTTTGGTTAGCTGTGCTTGCTGGACCCTTCAGCAGGCACCCTGGGAGGAACTCCTGGCCAGCTGTGCTCCCTGTTGTCTTCTATTGCTGCTTTCTTAAGGACAGCGACAAGGGCCAGCCTATTCACAGTTAGTCCAAATCCTTTGTTCATTTGTCACTTGGAAACCTCTTGGAGTATGTAGCTAGCTGGGCAGCCTGTATTTGCCCCTTACCAGTGGGCAGTTTTCCCCACTTATTTTTCCATTTCTTCTCCCCCCTTACACACACACACACACACACACAGAAATCATTTGAAAGTTCTAAATATCATAATCTTTTTGCCCTAAATCCTTCAGCATGCATTTCTTAAGACACACTTTTCACAACATAGTTATTAATTGCAAAAATATTTCAACCCACTTTCCATATTTCAATTTAATAACCCTATATTATTTTTTATTGCTCCCCTACCACAACATGTAGCCAGGCCACGTGTTATGTGCAGAAGACATTTATCCAGAACAGTTTTTTTTAACCAGTTCTTTGTTTCTTATGTGATCATTGCAGCACTTAGACCCCATCCTGACAGTATGTGATGAGGGAGCAAACACCAGGAGCTGGGGGAATGTTCCGTGGGTAAAGTAGTCCTGTAAGTGTGATGACCAGTTTGGAACATCGAGCATCTGAACACAGTAAGACCAGAAAAACCAGGCAGGCATGTGGGACTGCCAGTAATCTCAACAGGAGAGGCAGAGGCTCCCGTGGTAAGCTGGGTCCAGTGAGATACCCTGCCTCCATAAGTAGAGAGAAGAGTGATTGACAAGCTGGGTCTGGTGAGATACCCTGCCTCCATAAGTAGAGAGAAGAGTGATTGAGGAAGACACCCTGTACCAATCTCAAACTCCACAAGCATGAAAACATGCACATGTGTATGTACAACACACACACACACACACACACACACACACTTAAAAGAACTACAACCAGAAACAGCTGAAGTAGGGCCTTTGGAATACAGAGCAGAAATTTGCTCTTTCCAGGCAGAACTGGGGTCAAATGTAGAGCTGGATCCAGGCAAGCTCTCTCCCACTGAGCTATAACCCACTGCCCAGTACACACCTTTCCATTACAGTCACTGGACCAGATGAGTTTGTCTTCACTGAGTGTCTACTACGTTGTCTTCATCTGCATCATTACCCGGAAACCCAAGACATGCCATGCATGCTGAGCATGGCTTCATCTCCAGATCCAACCACTGGTCTTATAAGAACACAGAATTCTTACCCTCTATTAGCAAGAAAAACACAACAACAAAACACCTGACACCTACAATCCAAAATTTGGAAAATAGAAATAACTTTTGGGTGGTGTTGGCAAAACCAGCTACTCTTATACCACAGTTGTGACCTGTTCAAACTGTGTCGACTCTATTGGCTAAAAGAGTGAGGAGAAGAAGCAGAACAAAATCCAGAGAAACGGCAGAGCCCAGCAGTCAGATCCACGGCAGCAGCTTTTCAATTTGGAAAGAGTAAAGTACTCTGTGTGTAGGAACTCAGGAGCCTGACAGTCCTTTACGCCCCACTTAAAGAAACACTCCACTGGGGTGCTATAAAGCAATAACAGAAAACGTGGTGAGTGGGCAAACAGCATACACTTCTGCGCGCATGTCAGGAGACTGTCACGGAGGATCAACGCTTTGATGGTCTTCCTTCTTATTCTCTGAGCAGAGTAGCTGCACTAAGTGACACTGGATCATCCTTTTGTGAGGTCCTGAAAAATGACAGACCAAGGCCAGGCTCACAATGCCTTCCCCTCCATGCCCTCTGTCCTCCTACAGAGAATGTGCAGAAGGCACATCCCACTCTGCCCTCCTCCTGGCCTGATCTCCACTCTCAGGTGTCTCCCTCCAGAGTCTAGCCAGTTCTGCAGTTCAGAGATGGGGCTGCTCTATTTGGGCCCAGGAAGCAGTTGAAGTCAGAAGGGCAGTGAGGAAATTGGCTTTAGTTGCCATGTTTTGAGAGCTTACTGTGTGCTGAGCCTTTCTCAAGACATCAAGGTCAGTGCTGTAACTCCAAGATGAGGGGGGCAAGGAGTTTTCATTTCACAAAGTAACTGGGGCCCAGCGGGGTGGAGATGCCCCCTGAAATCTGTTACCTCTGACCAGCATCTCACAGGCTCCAGAGCCCTGCCTTAGGCCCCGCCTCTCCGCCCACTGCTCAGCTCCCCTAGAGCCTGCTCAGGGCAGCTTTGGAAGGAGCTCTGCAAGTTTGCTAGGCAGGCTGTGGGTCTCCCCCAGCTCCCAGGTGACAGGGGTGCGGCAAGCTCCACCCTGTGACTAAGGAACCAGGACAAATGGCATCGTGCCATGGATCCAGCTCTGTGGAACTATGCCAAGTGTTCCAATCCCTATCTAAAAGCATCTTTTCCTGTGGCTATTAAAAGGAGCCACACCCTAAACGTATCTGGATATGAAAGACTACCTGATTGTCTCCACCCACCTCTTCCCCTCTCTCTGCTAAAGGAAGATTAAGCTGCAGAGCTCTTACCATGGAGGAAACTGTGCCTGAGGCTCTTCAACCCCCTGAATTTCCCATCATGCTGCCTGCCCTAGGGGTTTCGGTTTGTGCCTTGAAGGATCCCCACCGGAATCCTATCTTCTGCCTTCACTTCCATAGGGAAGTCTCTTTCAGGAGAATCCTCTCCCATCCCCACTTCCTACTCTCTCCTTATGTGAAGTGAATTATGATGAGCAACTTATGTTTGCTAGTTCACATTATCTGTGAAGTGCAGAAAGAACATTTTTTTAGTATATCTTCCTTTGTCAGTTTTGACACTGACAGATTTCTGATCGATGACTGGGTAAGGGGCAAGAACCTGGAGAAGAAAGGAGACCACAGATGATCACAGGTTATGGCTATGGCTTTGGGAATCTGCCTGCTGGTGAGACACACCCATGTGGCAACTGTTACCGCAAAGCAGGTGAAGTCAGTCCGGAGACCAGGGGAAAAGTTATAAATTCAGGGGTAACCAGAATAGCATGGAGACTCCTGCTCCGGAGAGGCTATCAGACACAGAAATATAAAGATGTCATGATGTGGGCTGGGGGTTATTCTGTGGTAGTCTTGCCTCACATGCGCTGGGCCCTGGGTCCAATCCTCAGCACTGGAGGGAATAAAGAAGGTGTAGCCACTTATAAGTTACTCACAATCAGTAAATAATCTCATGCCCATGTGGAGGGAGAGTCACTGTATTTAAGTTCATCATTTTATACTATGAGTATAGGCTAATATATTTCTTAAAGGAAAATAGGTATCATATACAAAACAATTCTCAAAAGAACAAATAAAAATTATACATGTAAACATAGTGGCTTCTTCTAAAATAAAATGTCAATAAAAACAGGCAATGGTCTTTTACATGGAGACTGACAAAACCTGACATTGCTCAGGACCTGAGGGAGTGGTACTGTCACTCTGGGCCCAAGAATGAAGCTGTGTGGTCTTACAGGAAAGCAGCTGAGAAATATATTACACGTGCAATGAGTGTAGTGTTTGACTCAGGTCCCAGATCTTAGCTAAGAGGATCTAAAAGGAGAACCAAACAATCTCCACAACATGTATCTCAAGTAATTCCCACCATGTTCTTTAATAATAATGAAGATTTGGGGAGAACTTAGCTGTCTTACTGGGGATTAAGTTGCAGTGTTTGTGAAATGGATTTGTGCAGTTGTTCCACGGAAGGACGTGTGGCAGACGATGGTAAACTATGGCTTAGGGTGAACTCTAGCTCACAGTCTGGTTTGTTAGTAAGTTTTATAGCCACCGACACAACCACAGTCATTCATTTACATGCAGCTTGCCAGGTGGTTGCTCTTCTCTTACAATGGCAGGATTAAGTAGTTGCAACAGAGACTGGAGGACCAGTGGCCTGAAGTATTCATTATCTTTCCCTTTTTTGTTTTTATTACTACTTTTATATTTTGAGATTATAATATAATTACATCGTTTCCCTCATCCCTTTCCTCACTCCAAACTCTCCCATGTTCTCTTTCAAATTCATGATCTCTTTTTCATTAATTATTGTTATATATATATGTATTAACATACATATATATGTCAATATATAAATACAACCTGCTCAGTCAGTAGAATGTTGTATGCACATATATTTTCAGCGCGGACCATTGTTATTGGATAACCAGTTGGTGTGCTCTTCCTGGGAAGACTGTGTCTCCAGCTGCCAGCATTTTTAGTTGTCTGTGGTTCTTTTTGTAGGCTTGAGGCCTTCTGATCTTCCTCGGTCCACATTGGTGTGTCTGTTGGTGCTGTCCTTGTTCAGCTCATTTAGTCCATCATGTCGGTCAGTGAGACTTTACGGGTGTAGCTTCTGTCATTACTAGAAGACACACTCTCACAGCAACCCCGGTCCTCTAGCTCTTAGACTTCCCACCCCCTGGATTGCTAAGAGAGTTTCCTGTAAGTGTGTCCACTGGGGCTGTGACTCTGCATTTTGATTGGTTTTCAATAATGATTGCCATCTGTTGCAAAGAGCAAGTTTCCTTGATAAAGGTTAAGAACTCTACTCATCCGTGGGTGTAAGGACAAATTTTAGACTGTAGTGAGGGACTGTATGGTTCAGTGAAGTGACAGCTGCAGGTCTTCTTCACTACCTATGCCATCACTAGCCCTGGGTAGAACAGACAAGTTTGCTTGCTTCAAATGCATAGCTACATTCATTGACATGAAAACTTCTCTGTGATAGGGAGTAGGAAAAATAAGGGTCCCAAGGCACAGGTGTAGTATTATCCCTTATGTGTGAAGTAATGTGGGTGGAAGGTCATGTGCTAAAATCCATAAGTTGTGAGACTTTTGGGTGTTTTTTAAACCTCTTCACATTTTGTATGTTTTCTGAATCCTAAATGGACAATAAAGTTACCTTTTTAAGTTAAAGAGCAAACAAGAGGTGTCTGCATAAAAAGATGAGTAAATTCTACAATGAGTTTTGCAGCAGATGGAACTTGAGTTGGTAACTCTTATAAGAGGAAGCAGCTGCTGAGCTGACATAGAGGACCCTCAAAGACCTGCAAGATAAGGCCTGTTTAAACTGTCTTGAGTTTTAAATTAGCAAACCTTAAACCCACCAGTATCTGGTGGAGGCCCAAATAAGCTATTCATAAATTTCTGATGGCCTTATAATATGTGATTTTAGAGAATACAGTGGTAATGTTTTGGTACTCTCCAATACGCTCCTTGGACTTCTACATCTTTTTTTTTAAGATTTATTTATTATGTATACAACATTCTGCCTCCATGTAT
>LOJH01045634.1:0-13558 GCA_001685095.1 Ellobius talpinus
CCGTGCGGGAGCTGGGCGGGACGAAAAGCAGGCCTGCTCCCCCATCACTACATTCTGCTTTGTGGGCTTGAGAGAATTCATCCCGCACCCAGCTGGGCTGAGGGCTCTCCAGGAACTTTTCCATAACTCTGAAATCCTTATGCTGCAGGCTGTTCCGTTTCTATGGCTACCTCTTCTGACGTCTACTTTTAGGAATTTATGTTTTCTTGTAGAACAATGGCTTTTCACACTTATTTTTGTAGTGCTAGGCAGGGTTGTTATTCACTTTGGAATAATATCCCTTGTAGCTGAGAATTTTCCCCTTTCTATATTTTTCTTCCACAATTTTCCTCCCTTTTCCCCTTAGTTGGGCTAACAGTTTATTTCAACAGTTATAACACACTTATTTAATAATTATTTAATTATCTAGCATAGCTCTTTTTCCAGAGGAACACCTCTTAGACTTCTTTACATTTTTTCCACTTTTTATCCTTTCTTCTTTTATTCTTTCACTTCTCCCTGGCATCTCTTCAAACTTATTTTATTTCTCCTCCCTTTAATGTATTTTAGCTGAAAGAGAATCCTGGTAAGTACTTAAGGCTATGAAATTTCCTCAAGGTGCCACTTTAGCGGAAACACACACACACACACACACACACACACACACAGCCCTCCGAGGAGGCCGGTTGCCCCTGTCCCCCAACCTCGGCCTTTAGCGCTGTCACAGTCCATCTCCATGTTTTCTACAAGGCCGCTGAGAAGATCGAGCCACCAGTCCTCCAAGCTGGGCACCTCCCTGCTTTGTCAGTTGTCTCAGCGGGAAGGCATTGCTTGGAGTCATTCAGAAACCCAGTGTGGGCTTTATGAATATTCGCGCGCAACCTATAAAACTGCCACTCCAGCGCTGAGGCTTCTTAAGTAATAGATTTGGACTCGTCCTCCTGGTCTCTCGCAGTGACTCAGGCTGATGAAAATGATACAACCCCCAGGGCTTAATTCCGTTCCGTTGCCGATAGCATTCCCTACTTTCCTCCCTGTCCCAATGCGGTGGGTCCAGTCCTCTTGGTCTCATTTGGCCGATGGCTTTCCCCGTCTTCCGTGCCAGTCCTCGGGTGTGCATTCTTTCCCAAAACACATCACCAAATCAAATTACTGGAGTGAGTTTCCCCTTCCCCCGGGAGGGATCTATTTAGGTGCAAGGAAAAAGACACGTGTGTTTTGTGTTACACACCATTGAGTGTAGCCGTCCACAGCTCTGTAGGGCTGAAGGATGTTTTCTATTAAGTTGCTCCTGGAAGCCAAGAGGTCTTTCCATTGCTGTGTGGGATGGCCCAAGTCCCCTCTGTCCCTCAGTTCCAAGTACATGAGGGAACTGCTGTGCCCCTTGTGGTCTACTTTCCCTTTAGTGCCCTTCTGCTTCTCTCTTTGAAAGGCTCTTCTTTACGACAAACACAGGCACACACGGACTCCAGGAGCACATTCCCACAGCGTAGAAACTCCACCAGTACTCCAGTTGCGAGTTACATAGTAGTAAATAGCTCATGGTAGCTGCTATGATCTTACAAGTATAAGCAGAAAAGAAATACAACACAGTAAGGTGTGCTGCTGCCATGGAATCCAGCTATCTTGTGTGTCTGAGTTTGTGCTTTCAGGGATTTGACGTGGTACAGAGGAAGCTAGCCATTGGCACAAGAAACAAGCGCATCATTTCTCAATTTGACCAAGCTCAAAGTGTCATCCGGTCATACGCATGACACCAGTAACATCAATCAAACAGTGTTGGTCTTCACACCGCATTCGCCACGATGCCCTTTTCAGGGCCACACATAAATCGGTGACATCAACTCCATAATCCAGGAGTTTTTGTTCCTATTTTTTATGGGAGAACACTGAGGCTCAGAGAGTCAGAGAGTAACTAATTCACCTGAGACTGTGTCACCTGCAGAAAGAGGCATCAAGATTAGCCTGATCGGTGTCAGCTGGCAGAGACATTAGGGACCTCTCTCTGTCAGGGCTCCATGAGAATATGCTCAATAATGTTCCAAGGCGTCCCCTCCACCAAGAGGCAGGTGATCTGTGAATGCCCCATGAAGGCTGGAAGCATCCTCTGATGGTTCTCTATCTGTTCCCAGCTCCCTGGCTCGCTTCCATGCTTGGGAGTACAATGTTTTCTAATAAACTGTTTCTATTTCTATCACTACCCATGTGTCCCAGGTCTGGTCCTGTTTTGAGACACCAGAACCTGGAAATTTCAGCAGATGCCTTCTAGGATTAAGATGCCTACAGAGGATGGAACTGAGACAACATGGGCCAGAGTACCAGGGAGGAATGTGGTTTTCCTTCTTAGGGTTTCTCCCACAGCTCTCTGGGTCCCTTCCCTCAGAGCAGCTGGGTGAAGGGTCAAAGGGACCATCATGGAGTCAAGTTCCTTTGAAGCAGAAATATAAATACAGACAGCTTGCCCTGCCCCTCTCAGGAGGCCTCATCTACCTCCAGAAAATCATGACATTAAGACCACACTAGGGTAGTTTTAGACAATCTTTATAATCTGTTAAGTCCTGTTTTGTCTCATTGAAACGCATGTTGCTTTTCATTATTTGTGAAATAACACCTAAGTTTAGAAGGTGACTCTTCTCTTAAGGGTGAAATTTCATTTCACAGACAATGTAGGCTTGCAGCTATTTACCTTTCCCTTGGGTCATCATTTATCATTGGCAATAGTTCAAAGCCAGCAAATGCCCCTCAGAAGAGCGGCAGTCAGCCCTGTATCCATACTGATTTTCTAGGGTGCAGACTGCTGAGGTATAGGTTCAAGGTACCAGCATTTTATCTTGCAGTTAGCCTGACAGTCAAGGTGAAGACTGTAAAAAGTTCTTTAGCCTGTCAGTCAGGTGTGAACATACCCAGTCAGCAGCCCCGGAAGCCTTGGAGACCCACTTTGTGAAACCCCACGAACAGCCACGCCCATGGCGCTTCACAACGGGAGGCACTTCAGAGTGGACAGAGGGAACTTCTTTAACGCTGTCAACAAACCCAGAACCGTTTGGTAATCACCTGTGCAGAATAATCCTCCCTGTGGCAGGGAATGCCGAGGGACAGTGAACAGGCTAGGGACAGGAGCAACAGGCTAGGGCAGACAGAGCATTGAGTGAGAGCCAGGGTGTGCAGCTCTCACAGGAGCCAAGGAGATCAGCTTCATGGTGACCTGGGTCGTTGCCTCTCCGTGGAGGTTCTTTCTGGAATCCTGGGGGTGGGGGCATAGCTGGGTTGTCCTCTAAATTAGAGTGCTGAGTGTGAGATGGCAGTGCCATTAAGTCGGGACATTAACTATATCAGAAAGTAAATGCTCCTTTGTTGGAAGTTTCCTGAAGTCACCAGGGCAAATTCTTCACTCTGGGTCTGTACAGGTTCAAACCAGAAGGAACCAGTTTCCAGAGCATTCACACCAGCCAAGCTGATCCGCATAAAGGAAAGGATTCAACTTCCACTGAGGTCAGTTCATTTTAGCAGCCTGCATGGGACTGCTAACTAGACCAGAGAACTGGCCTTGCGATCCTAGAAAGGCAGCCACGTAGCCTCTCCTTGGCTGGGTCTGGGAAGGGTTATCTGGAACCGGAAATATTTGTTCTGCCCTTGCCTCCTAATAATAATCTAATATTTGCAGATTAGCAGGCGTGGCACCAGAATTTATTTTCGGGTAATGGAGCCTCTTCATTTTGGACTGCATTTTATAATTTGTTTTTGTTTTCCTTTTTTGAGACAAGGTCTGGATATGCACTCGAAGCTGGAATTCACTGTAGTTCAGGTACTTACTATTATGCCTTCAGGACCACAGCTGTGTCCTGCACACGTCTTGCTGTTTGCTTTTCTAGGAGTGTGTGTTTTGTGTGCATGCTTATCTAAACAAGCACATATTCATTTGCTTTCATAGGTCATGGACTGGGCACTTTCTACATATGCTTCTTCATTGGAGGAAAAGAAAACAGAATAAATAAATAAAATGAAACCAAAACCTTTTCAGTTTGCCAAGAAAAAAAAACTAATACAAATAATAAGATATTGTGGTGGTTTGAATGAGAATGGACCCCATAGGCTCATATATTTAAATACTTGATCCCCAATTGGTAGAACTGTTTGGGAAGGATTGGGAGGTGTGGCCCTGATGGAGGAAGTGTGTCACTGGGTTGGGCTTTGCAGTTTCAAAAGACTCCTGCAATTAACAGTACTCTCTCTGTGCCTTGTGGTTGTAGACCAAGATGTGATCTCTCAGTGTTTCTTTGATTTGCCATCATGGACTCTAACCCTCTGAAACCGTAAGCCAAATTACACACTTTCTTTTATAAGTTGTATTGGTCCTGGTGAACAGTAAAAGAGAAGACAAAAAGACAGATATATATTTTAAAATGTTAAAAAAAACAATTGAACACCCTTAAAACAAACAACTTAAATAAAATCCCTGATGTGAGCTCCATGTTTTATTTTAAAACTAACTTAAGAAAGTATACATTTCTTCAAGGAAAACAACAGTGTACCCCAGCGTAGGGCTAGGCATCTGGCTTCAGAAGCAGTGTGGACTCAAGAACAAACCTCATCCTTGGAGGCCATCACAACTAAAATCTGTTCCACAAAATGAGCTGTTAAGCAAATGCAGTGTTGAGCCATAATCTGGAATAGGTATTTGCAAACATAAGATTAGGGTCACATCCAGAGTATGTAAAATTCTTTTTGTGTTTCAAAGTAAGAAAATAAATGACACAGTTTAAAAAAAAGAGCGGATACACAAAGAAAAACAAAACAAAGAAAAACGAGTGGAGTAATTGAACTGACACTTTACCCAAGAAGATTTAAGGGTCGCAAACAGGCACTGAATGATATTCTCAGAACCTCCAGCCACTTCAGAAAACGAATTTAAGACCACCTGGACACATTGATCCATTGCTAGATATTTGTTCCACAGAAATGAATACAACGTTCATGCAAAAACTTGTTTGGAAAGCATTCATAATTGTCATGACCAAAAAAACAACCTTAGTTTCATTGGACAATGTTAGCTGTGTTAACTGTATGCCATGGAATACTATTCAGTGAGGAAAAAATAAGAATTAACTCTGGATAAAATGATAACCTACATGAATGCCAAAGCTATTATACAGAGAGGAGTAAACTAGTCTTAACAGGCTACCTCCCTGTGCTTATGTGACATTCTAGGAAAGGCCAAACTAAAGATGGGAAAGAGGATGTTGGGGTGGGGGAAGAGCACAGCGGTGTAGGGCAGCAGGAGGATGTGCCTGAGGGGTATTTGGAACCCATTGTGGAGGTGGGTACATTGGTTTACCTGTGCCCTAAAATTCCTTGACCAGGTTATAAAATGAAAAGCCTTTTGTCCTGCATGTAAATTTTAAAGTAAAGGAAACCTTGTCTAACATTTATTGAACACTTATCACATGCTCAGTCCTTTTCAAAGTGTGATGTCCCAGGTCGTGAAAAGAGAGTGGCTTCTTCCAGCCCCAGCCTCTTTGCCTGGAGCTTTCCACCACACCTTGTTGTCTCTTCAGGTTAGCAAAAAGGGAATCTGGAACCTCAGGGAAACTTAACGTGAGCCCTGGTGACTGCCATAAAAAGACATTGGTGCACGTGGTCTGTCTCTGGCTACCAGGAGCTATGAGGCAGCTAGAATCTGCAAAGAGCTCCCAAGCAAGACTCAAGCTTGTGACAGGCTGATAGTGGCAGTTCCTAAAATCAGCCCTTCCGGTGCATAGACTTTATTAAAACCCAACTCTTGACCCAGGTGTAGATAGGACCCAAAAGGCCACCCTCATCAAAAAGGTGTGGTCCTAGACCAGGGTTACTACCCCAGGGGTCCTGGGACCAGTCATTCACAAATTAAGGCTCAGAAAGATAAGTGCTTGGTGCTTGGAGATTGCAGAATAGATAGGGGGCTTCTCATATCCCCAAGGGGACCCAGCTTGGCTCCCCAGCACCCAGGAAAAGCCACATGCAACCCCAGTGCAGGGATGGGGGGCAGAGACTGAGATCCCTGGAATGCACTGGCTAGACATCTTGTTGAATTAATGAGTTCCAGGGCCAGAAAGACACCCTAAAACACACACACACACACACACACACACACACACACACACGAGGAACGTGCATACACATGGTAATGAATGACTGAATTAATGAAGAGACATTTGATAGTGACTTCTGGCCTACACATACATGGACAAGCAGTGCACACCTGGATGCACACATGTACATACATGAACAACACACACAACACACACCAAAAAGAAATAAAAAAGTGAAAATGAGTACCACTCTGATAAAAGCCTTCCACATCTAACAGCCTATGAGAATTCTTCTTGGAGACTCTACAGGAGCCATGGGCTCTGGCTGGTCAGACCTGGACGGTCTAGGCTACAGATGACTCTGTCCTGGGCCTCTGACCACCAGGGCAGTGGTACATCTTTGGATCAGCATGCCTGCCTTCTCCCCAGGTTGTCACTGTGTGGGACTGACCTCTATATGCATTTTCTGCATGTTGGCCCTGATGTACCATGCTAGGAGTCAGGCTCTCCCACAGTGTGTGGGGAGGAGGGAGTTGTCAGCTTAGTCCCCCAGGAGAAGGCAGAAAGAAAGCCTGTGAGGGTCAGGTGAAGACCTGTGAGATTGAAAGCACTGAGTGGAATTTCAAAGCAGTAATCACAGCAATGCAGATGCTTGCTTGAAGGCTCTTAGGAAGTATGGACTATTTGTCAGACACTGAAGGCAGGACAATTAAGTGGGTTGAGGACCACTCCGAAGGGCTTGCTTTCATTTATTTTGCTCACAGAAAGCACAGGGCAGATAGGATTACCAAGATCACAAGGGAGAGATGATGTCATTAGGTGATCAGAGAGCCGACTGGTGGGGGCAGCTCCCCAGCTCTCACTACCACCACAGCCTCCAGCTCCACCGGGAAGGAAACCAGTGGTTCAGCAGATGCAAGGGCATTCTGCAACTGATGTCTCCAGACAACATTGTGCTATGCGACTGACTATGGCTCACAGGAGCCATGACTGTAAAGGGGCACCTGCTCCGTTGTGAACGTTGTTAAACATTTAAATGAGCGGCCTGAGAGATGGCTCAATGAGTAAAGACACCTGTACTACATCTGAAAACCCGAGTTCCATCCCTGGGACCTACTCACACAGTGAGGAGCACCAACTCCTGAAAGGTGTCCGTTGACCTTCATTCGTGCACTGTGCAAACATGCAAAGAAATTAATGTAACTTAAAATTTTAAATGGAAAAAAATTGAAATTTTAGTTTTAAACATACTACCGTGTTCAAGCTCTCTTATTTCTCTGTCTCCTGCATCGTTTTGTTTCTCCCTGTCTCACGGCAAATCAGCCATGAAATTTTTTCAGTCTCTGTGTGTGTGTGTGTGTGTGTGTGTACATGTGTGCGCGTGTACCATGAAATGCATTTGGAAATCTGAGGATAACTTCTGAGAATTGGTTCTCCTTCCATCATGCATGCCCCTGGGATCTGACACAGGGTTTTGGGTTTAGCCACAGGGTGGTTACCTGCTGAGCCATCTCTTCAGCACCCCCACCCCCACTTTAAAGTGTCTGCAAACAGGAAATGAATAGGGCATTTCCTTACTTTCTGGCAACATTTTCTGCCTGTATTTGTGGTACATTGTCCAACCGACAGCATATGGTACTTACACCTCAAAGGACAAGTTCCATCGATTTTCTTTCTTTGACTTAAAATTTGAGGCTGAATGTCCTGTCCGTGCACTCTTTATTCAGTCTTTAAGAATCATTTCACCTTGTCATCTGCTCAGTTTTTCTAAGTGAATCTAGAAGCATCGTTTAACCTACCATATGGCAAGTACTTCCAGGGCAGGTGCTGGTTACATTGTTGTTCTTTTTAGCAGCTTTCATGGCAGAGTGCAAACAGCTGGCTTAGTGAAAAAAAGCACAGACATTCACATGCATACGAGTCCCAAGTAAACACTGGTGACATCAGGAACACATGGCACACTATTTACAATAAATAACAGGCCACCCGGTGCTCTTTACTGTAACCTCAGTACAGCTCTGGTACTCCCAGGAGACTTTCATCTTTTTTTTTCTTCTAACTCTTGTATTCATAACAAGGGATGTAGCTCTTACAGAATCCCTGAATCAAATATTAGTTGCTAAACAATGGAATATCACCTTGTTATCTCATGGTAATCACAACCTCATGGCTTTAGACACAATTTAGAGTTAATTGGCATTAAAGCATATTAACTTAAGCTCTCATTTATATCTTTGTCAATTGCCAAGTGGAAATACTCCCAGTGTTACCAATAACAAGCAACCATGATGTTACGGAATGTGAACTTGGAAAGAGGGCTGTGTTAGACTCCCACTATACAAATGTAGTAAGCAATTCCTTATGCTTAATGGGTGATTTCCAAGACTTCCAGAGAACGGATGAGACTGCAGGTAGTGCCTGATGCTTGTATGCTGCTTTTTCCCATGGGTACATACTCATGTTTAATTTATAAGTTAGGCATAATAAAAGATTAATAATTGCAATTAATAATAAAATAGAACAATAACAAAAATCTATTCTAAGCTATTTAAAATGTATGTCTTTTTCATTTCTGGAATTTTCCATTTAATATTTTGAGACTGTGGTTATCGGGGACAACTGAAACCCTGGAAAGTGAATTTTTAGCTGAAGGGCTACTTGAGGCAGGCTGTACTGGGCAATAGCCCCTAGCCGTAAAGAATTCTGACCATTCTACTTCACCTACAGAAACCATAGGCGCTGGGAACTGAGAAGAACCCACCCTGCTCCCAATGAAACCACACAGAATAGCTGTAACTTCCTGGTAGCTGCCCACATTTGTGCATATGTGTGTGGATCTGATACCCTGCCCCTCCAAATGCACTCAGCCCTTATCACGGGAAGCAGAGGGCCCTTTGTTGTTCTAAGTTGAGATCAAGTCTGCCTCATTTTTCTTACATCTGGTGCTGAGACCAGGGACAATTTCAGGGTCTTCCCGGAAGGCAGAAAGCCCTCCCTCCCCATTTCCTCTGGGAGCACACTCCCTCTAAGATCACTCAATAATCATCAGTACGACCTGAGACTTCTGATCTTTTGTGGCCTCACGCTTGTGGGTAGTGCAAGTCCTGTAGACTGATCCTTGGTTCTTGGGACTTTATTGGCGCTCTATGCAAACCCAGCTTGATGTCAATCCTCTCTGCTCTCCTCTGGGTCCTCTCTTTCCATCTTCCTCCGACCCTTCTTCCTCTAAACTCTTCTGCCCAGACTCTCTGATCTCTGGGGTTGAGTCCTTTTGTTGTTTGGTCGTTGCCATCTGCATACCCAAATTCTACAAGACAAAGTGACCATTCATCTGGGTCTGACTCAGAGGCCGGCTCACCAGAGCCCAGAAGCTCTGGGAGCTTCTCATACCAACAGTCTTGGAGGTTCCTCCAAAATCATGTTTCAACTGACTTTGTGACTCTCTGAATCTTGTGAGTGTGAGGTCTCACCCTCCCAACACTTGGGCTCATTTTCATCTTTTTCCCCAAACCTGGGGGATGCCTTGGGCATTGGGATAAGATACTCCACCAGCCCTGATTGCCATTTCAAATTTAAACCAAATTTAAAAATGGGTTTTAAATGATCTGTCCCTTAGCTTGTCTCTGAGATAATCTTTAAAAGATCCTTAGTGAGTTCCAGCCCACCAGACTCATTCAATTATCCACTCAAACTGGCCACAGTCCTCCCATAATGGCCATCGCTGGTCCTAATTCGAAAATTTCAATTTTGACATTCTTGCAGACCTAGATAACTTTCTCAAACAAACTGAGGCCCTACCCCCATGCAGCTCCCCCATCCCCCATTGTTTTAACCCTTCTCATCGTTCTCATCCCAGCCACTCAGTTCCTGCTTATAAGGAAGCCCAGAGCTAAAATCTATGCTTGGTCCTAATGCCCTCTATTTAGATCAGGCTAGCCTCGAACTCACAGAGATCCACCTGCCTCTGCCTCCCGAGTGCTGGGATTAAAGGCCTGCACCACCACCACCCGGACTAAGCATGCTTTTTCTAACTGAGATAAGGTGACCTTTTTGTTTTGGGGACTTCTTTACCTTATGCCTTTGGACTGCCTTTGTTTCTGCCTCACCAACCTTAGATACTCTGATTTTATTTCTACTTTTCAATTACTAGTTAGATTTTTCAGGTTGTCTGTCCCCCATCTGCAGCCACACACAAACTGGCTATGAATATGTAGATCACCGGGTTCAGCCTTACAGGGATTCAAATATCTTTGGGGCAAGGATAATATGTAAAAATTGTCACAGACTGATTTACTTTACTAAGAAGGTAGCTCTGGAGATGGGGTTTGGCCTGCTCGCTTCAGGCTGAAGCATATCTGTCTCAAAGTTTCTTCCAAAGCCTCTGTCCTGGGTCACACTGGTCCCCTGACTTTGTGACAGAGAGAAGAAAAATAATGAAACAGCCCAGGGAAAAAGGCATTGTGCATTTAAAACCAGCTAAGAGACAAAGTGTTTTTGATAGGCGGAGGGTCTATAATAAAAGCTAACAGGGTGTTCATACATGGGAAGGATAAAGCACCTTTGTCCAGAACGGCTCTGTAATAACTCCAGCACTACAGTTTTAACAGGGCTCCATCAGCTAGATTCTGGCAGACAACACAAACATGAATTTAATGACGATCATGACAGTCCACATGCTACATCATAGGTGATAAAGACGCTCTATAGGGTTTACCAGGAAGCTTACAAAGCCGAATTGTTTTACAGTATGCACATAGTATTAGTTTGTCACATCCCTGTCTGTGGATTTGGACTCCACCATCTCTCATTTAGGTGAGGTTGCATTATACCCTTAAAGCTAAACAGGGGCCTGCTTCGGAACTCCAACTGTGCCTGCTGAAAACAATTACAGCTGAACTTGTTAAATGTTAATATTCCTTCAAATAAGGAAGAGATTGATGAGGTCATAGGCCTCACCTGAGCACCCATTCACTTCTCCCAAATGGTTGTGTAAAATTAGACCTTTGTTACATTAGACCTCAAGGTTTTCTGTGTGTACAGGCTAAAAACTAAAAATGGGGAGATCTGTCTATCCAGCAATAAAGAGCTGTTATATATACTGAAAAAAGGCTCCACATATTACCTAACACCTCCCCTTAAGAAAGTCTTACAATAGCCGGGCGGTGGTGGCGCATGCCTTCAATCCCAGCACTTGGGAGGCAGAGGCAGGAGGATCTCTGTGAGTTCGAGGCCAGCCTGGTCTACAGGAGCTAGTTACAGGACAGGCTCCAAAGCTACAGAGAAACCTTGTCTCGAAAAATTAAAAAAAAAAAGTCTTAGAATGAATGATGAGTTTGTCACTGCTATGCCTCATGGTATTTTAATTTTTTTTAATTAAAAGAGATTTACTTATACAAGTCAAAATGGTTATATGTAATTACAGATTCATTTCTCTAAATAATTCCCCCTTCATGGTTCTCATTTACAAAAAATGACCCTTCAATACCATTTCAGGAGGTGGAACTTACAAAGGTTGTAGAATCTGCCTTAAGATATGTGTCTAATGACTTATGTCTTTGTCAACTTTGTTAACTTAGCTATTTAAAAAAAAACCCTGAATCTTATTAAAAATTCTGATGTCTTATAAACACACACACACAGGTTCTTAGTCACTCTGTGGACTATATATCTACAGTTTTTGATACTAAAAGGTTATCAATGAAAAATGGCAATTTTTAAGGCTCAAACTTAACTAAGATAAAATTATAAAATCCCGATCTTATAAAAGTTACCTCACTGTAAGCTGTTAAAGATCCTTAAGACATGCAAGTTAATGGGCAGTCACCTTATAAATGATTGAATTCTTTAATGTGTTCAAAATTGTGTTTGTAGCCATGTAAGGACAAATTTGATTCATTTACAGGGACAAATTTGAAGGGAGAAACCGATTTACATCTCCCATTATACAGTCTTCTGTATACGTTGTCAAAGAGAATCCTAAAGCAAGTAACTCAAAACAAATTTAAAGTAAATGTAAAGTATGTTTAATGCAAAATAATATTAAAAAGTCAGGTATATTTAAAAACTGGTTATGAGAAGTTAAATGCGTGAGTAAAATGGGCTAAATTTACAGTACACTTGCGTGGCAGGATGTCTCCAGGTTCATGTAGTGCCCTTTCCCTTGGGTTGGACACATCCCCAGGAGAATGAATTGCATACTAGCCTCATTACAGGACAGGGATGCAAGGTACAATAAGACTTGTCAGAGTCTGTGGCTTCTGTCTCTGGCCTGACCAGCTCTGGCCATGTAGGCCAAACAAGCAAACAACAAACAAACAAACAAACCCCTCTCCCTATCTATAGGGAAGATGAATTAATTAGTCCTTAAGTCTCACACAGCAGAGGGATGCATTCTCTTGCCCAGTGGGGAGGATCTTAGAGCCTGCACTTACATCCTAACTGCCTCAAACAACAGAGAGGCAAATATGAGGATTCTGTGAACAGGGACCCTTGGACAACACACCATGGCCCAACTGGTGTGGGACCTGCATGGTAGATCAGATGGCCACGCACTTTACCCTGGCTATCAACTCTTCTCTTAATGGAAGCTAATTCCAGGGTCTGCACCCAACCATGAATGTTCCCTGATTACAGGAGGTTGTCAGATACCTCATCAAACTCACATTTGGGGCATTTACTCCAACAGTCCAAGTGGTGTCTTTGAAACTTGCCTATATAACCCTATAAAACTGACTCGGTGAGGTTCCAGTTATCTTTTGAACTAATGTTTAGATGCTGCATTTACCTGATTTCTTTTACTAAGTTTCCAGGTACTTGGTCCTTAGGAGGGAGTCTGATGTAACAAACTGTTTATTACAATTTCTTTATCTTTCTACAGAGCTCTGATACATGGGCCAGCCAGTTGTACAATTGTATCTAACCTTACTAAACAAAGCTTATGTTAACTTTACGTCCCCCACAAAGTGTCCCCTACAAAGTTGCACAGTTACTACCCCCTGACTGTGGTTCTTTTGGCATCTGTTGAGTTTTACAGTGACCCTCAGATGTACCCTCCTCTGAGGAGCTCTAACTGTTGCCCTGTCTACAGTGTCCCTTTCGTCAGCTCAAAAGGAAATCTGTGTGCTCCAAAGCCCTAAAAGCAGTTCTGGTGACCTCTGACGTGGTGTGACACTAATCAAGTCCCTCTTACTATGACCCTACTGAGCCCCCCGCCCCCCCACTGCCCCGTGCCACTATCCCTCGGAACAAATCTCCACAGAGAATTCTCTTGACTGTGCCCCAGCTAGCCTTACTTCTTCTCATCACAGTACCACACAATCCGTTCCCCTACTTGCCTTAAACCCTGTTTGAGGGACATCCACCTCTCCCTCTCCTCTCTCTCTCCTCTCTCTTCTCTCTCTCTCTCTCCCCCTCTCTCCCTCCTCTCTCCTCTTTCTCTCTCCTCTCTCTCTCTCCCTCTCTCCCCTCTCCCCTCTCTTCTCTCTCTCTCTCTCTCTCTCTCTCTCTCTCTC